>VCJI01001324.1:0-12955 GCA_024139395.1 Backusella morwellensis
ACATTTCCTATTTTGTTCTGACGGTCTCAAGAAATTCTTTCGAGAAATTTCTTTCGACCTGGAAATTCGTTGATTCCTTTTTGAAAATTTATGTGAATTTCATTTTATTTAAATAAATGAGTGACTGCTATTTTCACCCACCCACTGATTTTTTTTATGATTTTTTTTTCTTTTTGCTATTTTTACTCTTTTTAACTGAACATCAAGACAACAACCAGAATTGGACAGGCAATAATTATTATTGCTTCTCGACGAACAGTAGGGTTTTCATTGCGGGAACATCAAGTAAGATGAAGCCTACTGGTCTGCTTGATCCTTTGGGACTCGGACACTTTCCCAGTCTCGACAAATCCTGTTCTCAATTTATTGTTAGCAGTAGTCCATCGGATCAATACTGTTGTTGTCTTGTTTGTAATAGACCAGAATTGGACAGGCAATAATTATTATTGCTTCTCGACGAACAGCAGGGTTTTCATCGCGGGAACATCAAGTAAGATGAAGCCTACTGGTCTGCTTGATCCTTTGAGACTCGGACACTTTCCCAGTCTCGACAAATCCTGTTCTCAATTTATTGTTAGCAGTAGTCCATCGGATCAATATTGTCTATTACATGTGTGGTTTAATCTCTTGTTCCGAAAAGCCAAAAAGGAAGGTATTATGCTGCTTAATATTTTCAGTAGTTTATATTATAGGTTCGTGTTTGTGTTATGATGTCCAATCTCGTCATGACATGTGAACAGGTAATATTTTCAAACAAATTGGGAAGTCATGTAATAACATGGATGGGTTAGGTTTTTATTGGACTCTTCATGCCGTTTATTCATGTAAAACAACTTCCATGTATAAAGCATCTTGCTTTCCCTAACAGATTACTCCGTTCTGACGCACTGAGGCGTAGATTCTACTTATTCTGCTATAAAGAATGCCAACCTAATTATGAAATGTTACACATGCCATCGGTTATGAATGAATAATTATGATGAATCTTGAAGAAACAGCTGTTACAAATAAATCATATAAATACCCTTTTGTAAATCACATGAATATCATTGTATTGAAAAAAAAATGGGTTGGTTGGTTGTTTATTGACTCAAGTATTTTAGTAAAGCTTTCATCCATGTATTTATAAAAGAGAGAAAGGGCACAATGTTGTGTGTTTTTTTGGAAATATAAATTGAATCCAGAGCTTTTCCACTTGGAGATGTGCAATACAATGTTCTCAGTATGCACGCTCTTATGCTCTTTGAGTGGTTCATCCACTATGATAATAAAATGAATAGTTTTACTCTTTGACGTTGTTATTGTTGCATAATAAAGCTTTTTTTTTATAACGATGCTGCTGTTTTTATCATCATTAATCTGTTTGTACCAAATTTACTAATAATCTGTCTTTTTTTTAAAAAATTTATTCCTTTTACTTCTAGTATTATGTAGAAGTGACGTCTTCGTTGATTATAGCAGGCATGAATCTTGTTTAGCACATGATTAGTTAGGTTCAAACACCTCTTTTGGAAATATCAGATGAATTAAAACTTTAAACTGCATTTAATAAAGTAAATGTTGCCCTTTACAAGAGATATAATAAGCTTTAATGAATAGTAAAAGGTCCGTGGACTTGAAATAGAGTATATTTGATTAGAATATGGCGCAGGTTATATTGATGCACTTGTAAGACATCAATTATAAGTAAGAAATACAGTTGGGTTGTATTGAAGCACATACCCAGGGCATTTCATTTATAAATTCAATAACAGGAAAAATTGATTATTTATGCTTGCCGTCTTTCTCTTTTGGAGTTGTTTTACTAAATTTTCGTGCGAAACGTTGGAAAATGGATTTTGGTTCTTCAGCCGTGGAAACTGGGTAGATATGTGCTATTATTAGAAAGTATGTTAGGTATTTTACCATTGCTTGATCTTCGCCATTTTTGTATGAGATATATATAGCATTTTCCACCCCTCACCTTTTTCCGGCTTTTGTGCCTTATTAGTTCTGTCGGTGGAAGTGCCAACGGTGTCAGGTGCTACATGAGTGTCTATATCTTTCATTCATGATTTTAGATATCCATGGTTTTTAATTCATTTCAAAAACTTACCTTTTTGAGGTTGCTCAATTAGCCTTTGCTCCGGTATCTGGGCTGGTTTGTCCTGTTGGATGGTTTGAGTGCCTCGAGTACACGTTTGTGCTCGTTGCTGATGCTGTATACTTGTAGTAGGTTTATGTTTCTGTTGTGTTGATCTAGACTCTCTAGATAGCACAGGCTTGTCCTGAGTGGCACGTAAAGTGTTTATCCAAGGCGAAGCATTTGGCACTTGTGCATTGGGTCTATTTGTCTTTGTGTGGGAAGTAGGTTGCTGATATCCAGGCGCAGGCTTGGAACGTTCCTCCTTTGTCTTTGCTTGTTTTCTTGGTAAACTATTAGACATTTTTAACAATGGGCAAAGTAAAATGTAGAAAAAATAGTAGAAAGAGAGAAAAGAATGCCCGTTTCCATCACACTTTTTTGTCCTTTTTATAGAGGCCATTTCCATCACACTAATTTATCAAAGTAACCGTTTTCTCCTCTTCTAACCGTATTTTCAATCACATAAAAAAACAAGAGAAACTCAAACCAATTCTATTCACACGTAGAAAAAAAAGAGTGCAAAGATTTATTAATTAACAATCTTAAGCGCGGTTAAGACGAGCGTTGCGGGCCAATTGACGAGCGTTAAGCTTAACAACCTTCTTGTCGGTAGCACGGGGAACGGCTTCCTCCTTCTCGGTGAGAATGACCTCGATGTGGGAAGGAGAGGACATGAAAGGGTTGATTCTACCGTGGGCACGGTAAGTACGACGACGGTGCTTAGGGGCCTGGTTGACAATAACGCTGGAGATGGAAAGTTCCTCAACGTTCAAACCCTTGGCCTATAGTTTATTGGTTAATATCTCGCTCGAGCTTCTTTTTACTCTTGTTGCTATTTACCTCAGCGTTGGATTCAGCGTTCTTCAAAAGATCAGTGACGAACTTGACAGACTTGACGGGCCAGCGACCTTGGGTGGTACCGAATTCCTTGGCCTGGGAAGCACGACCAACACCACCGTTGAAACGGCGGAAAGGAATGACTTGCTTGTGTTCGGTAACGTTGTTGAGGTAAGCATAGGCCTTGCTCAACTTCATACCTTGGATGGCAGCAGCAACTTCGTGGGTGTTCTTGAACTATAAAAGGGAACTATGGTTTTAGTTTCTGCGTGCTCTACACTCTCTGTACGAGAAATACATACGTGAACTCTAAGGTATGAACCTCTGGACTTGGCAGCTAAACAATGTATAAAAGTCAGAAATGGAGGAGCATTGAATTGAAATGACTGTTACTTACCCTTAGAAGGGTTGACAGGAGTAGCAGCGTATCTGACCATCTGTAAATGTCTATTAAAATGTAGCTTGTCAGTAACCTCGATCTTCGGATAAAGCTGGTCAAGCAAAAAAAAAAATAGTCCCCCTCTCTCCCGAACCAATCCCTTTTTTGATCTCAATCATCCATCATTGTTTTCGCATGTTCATCATCCAATCCATCAAGTCATCCATTCATCCTGTAACCATCCCAATAGCCATGGCACCCAACCTATACCTTTTGTGAAAATACGCACAACAAAAAGAGAGAGCCTTAATACTTCACCAACAAGTACACTATTTGGGCCAAATGGATTCGAAGGAACCAACCCTTTCCGGACTATCACGTGACGCGATTTTGGCGGTCACGCACCCTCGACTATAAAATGTTGAACAGCTGCAAAAATCACTTTTATTTCCTTTTCAAGAATTGAATTGGATCCATGGAAAATGTTTTTGCATGAATGGGTACCCTCTTCAAAGATGAATACGTCGAGATAATGGAAGAAACGTATTTATATTCATTCAGTCAAGTAATGATGACGTAACTGGGGTGACAGCATGTGTGTACAGCCACATTATTCAAAGCCAATAAAAAAAGGAAAACAATCAAGATTCTTTACGCTTCCCACTTCTTATGAACCATTTGCCAGCTGAAGTCTTGCGCGAGATCATTGTTTATCTTCGACCAGCTGATAAATTGGAATGCTTGGTCGTCTGTCAGCTCTGGAATCGAGTGATAACATCCTCTGTTCTACATCATACTTTGTCGCTATCCAATAGGCGCGATGTCGACACCCTTTTGAGTATCATACAGGAGAAACCAGACAAAGCCAATCGAGTTGAAAAAATCATGTTTAATTTCGATTGGGAACTTCTTATCACTCCTCTCCCCATCATTTCACTTCTCCAAGCACTACCAAATATACGAACAGTTATTTTCGCTAAGGAAAGATCCCCTTATTTCTCGGTTGTAGATGGAGCACCATTTGCATTTCATAATCAGATTGAGCACATCGTGGATGATTCCTATTTTCGCCTGGCTTATTATTTGCTGTCACATTCTGAATGCCCCAGGCTAACGACACTCGCCATTGATGGCTTTGAAGGCAGGATTATTCCGCATTTAAAAAATGCACCTGCTTTAAGAGACCTCACGCTGCGTACTGAACACATTCGGATTGATGATATCGAGGTGATACATGCAAGCCTTCCCCAACTTGACAGATTCAGGCTCTACCATGGATCTTTCAGTGATACCACACATGATACCAATACAGCAGCAGCTGTCTCACTTAAGTCGCTTGTGCTGGATGATGTAACGATAGACACGTTGGAAGCAAGAATAAACCTTTTACTTTATATTTCTAAAAAATACCCCAAATTGACAGAATTCACACACAGGAACGACAATATTAGACTAAATTTAAATGAAACTGATAATCTATTCGAGCATGGATGGACACCTTTCTTTAAGAAGCTCGGACCTCAATTGAATAAGCTATGTCTAGACAATAGGGGACAGATGGGCCGTCCCTTTGAAACTCTGGATGAATTTGGATGCAAAATACAACAATTGGAGATAGCCAACTTGGCATATTCAACACTTACAAAGATAGAGGAATCGCATCAACTACATTATATTCAAAGTCTCACACTAAGGGACACAAAGTTTCAATCGTTTCATTGGTTAAATAAACTCAGAGTACTTAAACACCTCGAGATAGCCCATGCCCGTTACGGCATTACGTTTCATGTCAATATGAATTTGGGTGATATACTTGACAATGCACCATTGCTTGAATCACTCTACCTTCATCGAGTTACCTTGGCTCTCCCTTCGAGTTACGCCGGTTTGTCAGCTATAGAGTCTCTCTTCTTTCGTAATGTGGATTTGCCTAAAGGTATAGATGTGTTTCTTTCCCAACATTTCCCCAAGCTATCCAAGTTGGCCCTAAAGAGGTGTAGGGTACCTGAAAAAACTCTTCATTTACCGGCAGCAAATTTAGCTAGCTTTGATTATTATGACGATTCTTCTAATAAGGAGAAGAATGTATTGGTGGTAACAGCTGGTATTAATGAACGACGCATGTACACTGCGAGTGGTGACATGAACGAGTTGTCTGTGGACCAATACAGGACGTTCTATCGCGAAATGTATCCTTCCTCTAAATCCAGACTTGTAGTCGAGAGTGATGTCAAACCTTGGTTTACTTTATATTGTAATTCATTGTATAATATATCCTTTAATGAATAAAGCATTATCTTGAGACCTTTTTTCTTAAAACAGATTAAATATACAAATAGTGTGTTTTCCTTGTGCGTCTTGGGCAACAATGTGATACAGAGAGGGTATTGAGCCTGTGTTTTTTGGATAAAAGGGGATGACTGTACTAAGATTGGATAAAAATGTAGAGAATGTACAAAAAAAGTAGGATGTAGGCAACTATAGCGGGAATAATTGTTAGTTTTTTGGGCGTCAGTTGACTGTGACTGGTGCGTCATGGGCTGATTGGTCAAATTGGCACCAGAAGCACTAAAAAATCTTTTTTACTTCCTTTTATGTATATTGTGTCAAAAAGGACAAACCAATACGTTCGACAATTTGTGCAATTGTTAATCGAGCATGAGGCAGAGCGTCAGGTTGCTGCGCTAAAAGAGCACGTTGAGAATACAACACCCGAATCTAGTGCCTCCCTCTCTTCCCCTTCAAACACCTCTGAGTCACCCAACCATGAAGACGATAAAGTTCTTATTACTGGCTACAACGATTCCGTTGGTACTATCATTAAGCGTGAGGCTATTCACCGTCGCCAAAGCTATCACTCACTCGATATTCACGGCAAGGCAATAATCTCACTTGGATTGAATTCAATCTTGGATCTTAGCTTCGATTACCCTGATGCACAGACCATGTTCTTCCAGAGATCGCAACTAAACCAACTTCGAGAGCGCTTCCCACCCAAGAAGTATAATACTACTGATTATTCCCAGCTCTTAGAGCCATTAAAGACCATCGAAGGAGTATATGACAAAAAGAAGAACTTTAATACCAACTGGCTAAACCTATACAACGAACTCAAGAGACTAAGCAATATCTACGATCCATATAACCAACCAGAACACAATGATCTTAGCTTCTGTATTGAGTTCTTACTTAAAATCCTGTCTATCATCAAAAACCAACCTTATCTTTTTGATGATCAAGTCGATTCAAGCGAATGGGATTTTATAGTCCACTTCTGGGGTGTAGTCACAGGGCGTTTGTTCCATGGTACTGGCCTTCGTTTGAAATGGGGGGATACACACCTTACCGTAAATGACACAGTTTCTGGTCTACGTTTGAGAATTGTGCATGACCGAGTTTGCCAAAAATTCAACATTGAAACTGATGTTGGTGCGTTTGAAGCTGCTGAAGAGCAGCCCGGGGATGTGAAGTATATTGGTGACAGATGTAAAGTGATGATAGAAAGCAAAGCTATTATCGACAAATTCCTACTTGATGGCTGCTTGATTGATTCAGTTGACTCTCTGCAAGTTTGTGGTCTTGAGGTCCACTTTGGAAACCTGACTCTCGCTGAACCTGGACTCTATGTTGGTACCCAGTTCTACAGCTCAATCATTGACAGGTCACTCAGCAACATGTCCAAATACTTTACCCTGGCTTTCCAATTACTTTGTTTCCGCGATCAATGTGTTGCACTTACAAATCAGTACGAAGATCATCTAACAAATACTCGCTCACAAAAAGTCTCTGCTAAGAGAACCATCCATGATTTACCCAAAGATGATCTCATATTGAAACAAAATTCTACTCGCGGCAGTTGGAACCCACCCCGCACTTCCAAAACTTCACCCCCACCTCCACCAAAGAGATTATTTGGTAATGAATCCTAAGCGCATGTTTATCGGATGATGTAAAATAATATCTAAATATGGCTGAGTTTTCCGATATGAATACTACATGTCAATTTTTAATCTATCGATTTATGTATATGATACCACGACAATAAATTTGTTTTATATAAATATTATATTTCAATAATAAGAGGACTCATCAGTCGGTTAATCTCAAAGTTAACAGTAATAATTAGAATTAAGCTTCTGATTATGAGAAATATAAGAGAAGGACGTTTTTTTTTATTGACCAAAGAAATAAAGAAATTAAAAGAGGACAAAAGTAAATGAAAAAAAAAATTGATACAAACACCAAAAACCAAAGGGAACTATTGTTTTCCAAGATAGATTCGGAGTTTATCCAACGTGAGTCTCAACCGGCTTCTTGTGCTTTCAAGTCTTTGCAGCAGCTTCCCTACAGGCCAATTATGTTGAAATCATTGACCTTATAAGGATGGGCCTTAGATTTTTAGGAGAACAAAATATATAAAATATTATAAATAACCTAAATATATGGATCAATGTAATCCAACATTATTTTACTTGATAATAATAGAACAAATGAATAAATTAAAACTATTTATTAGACAAGGAAATATTATTTTCATCAAAGTAAAGTTTGTACACAAGATAGCAAATTAGAGGTAGTAAAATCCCTAAAAACTCTACTTTTTTCCTTCGGTAAGAGGTGACTATCCTGAGATACTCTGCCGCTTTTTCATACCAATAGAATGCTGAAGTAAAATCTGTTACAACTCCAAGGTCTCTAATATACATATATCCTAGTTGACTTTGGGCTGTGCTCTGACCTTGTTCAGCTGCAATTTTAAAATATTCAAGTGCTTTGCTGCAATCTCTGTCAACACCTTCACCGTTATAATAGATGAGTCCCAAATTGTAATTTGCAGCTCTATTGTTTTGTTCTGCTGCTTTTTTATACCATTGGATTGCTGAAATTAGATTTCGTTTCGTTCCGTAACCGTTTTCAAGCATTATTCCTAGTTGATTTTGGGCATCGTGGTCACCTTGTTCAGCTGCAATCTTATAATATTCAAATGCTTTGTTGTAATCTCTGTCAACACCTTCACCGTTATAATAGATGAGTCCCAAATTGTAATTTGCAGCTCTATTGTTTTGTTCTGCTGCTTTTTTATACCATTGGATTGCTGAAATTAGATTTCGTTTCGTTCCGTAACCGTTTTCAAGCATTATTCCTAGTTGATTTTGGGCGTTGCTGTGACCTTGTTCAGCTGCAATTTTAAAATATTCAAGTGCTTTGCTGTAATATCTCGCGACACCTTCACCGTTATAATAGTTGAGTCCCAAATTGTAATTTGCAGCTCTATTGTTTTGTTCTGCTGCTTTTTCATACCATTGATTTGCTGAAGTAAGATCTTTTTGCGTCCCATTACCGTTTTGATACATGACTCCCAGTTGATTTTGGGCGTCGTGGTCACCTTGTTCAGCTGCAATTTTAAAATATTCAAGTGCTTTGCTGTAATATCTCGCGACACCTTCACCGTTATAATAGTTGAGTCCCAAATTGTAGTTTGCAGTTCTATTGTTTTGTTCTGCTGCTTTTTTATACCATTGGATTGCTGAAGTAAGATCTTTTTGCGTTCCGTGACCGTTTTGATACATGACTCCCAGTTGATTTTGGGCATCGTGGTCACCTTGTTCAGCTGCAATCTTATAATATTCAAATGCTTTGTTGTAATCTCTGTCGACACCTTCACCGTTATAATAGCTGACTCCCAAATTGTAATTTGCAGCTATATTGTTTTGTTCTGCTGCTTTTTTATACCATTGGATTGCTGAAAGTAGATTTCGTTTCGTTCCGTAACCGTTTTCAAGAATTATTCCTAGTTGACATTGGGCATCGCTGTGACCTTGTTCTGCTGCAATTTTATAACATTCAAAAGCTTTGCTGTAATCTCTCTTGACACCTCGACCGTGATAGTAGTTGCTTCCAAAATTATAAATTGCAGTAATATGGTTTTGTTCTGCTGCTTTTTCATACCACTGGATTGCTAAAGTAGAATCGGTTTCAACTCCAAGGCCATTTTGATACATATATCCTAATTGACATTGGGCGTCGCTGTGACCTTGCTCCGCCGCAATTTCATAATATTCAAGTGCTTTGTTGAGATCTTTCTCGACACCTTCACCGTTTTGATAGCTGACTCCCAAATTATAATTTGCAATAATATGGTTTTGATCTACTGCTTTTTTATACCACTGGATTGCTGAAATAACATCTCTTTCCGTTCCGTAACCGTTTTCAAGCATTATTCCTAGTTGATATTGAGCGTTACTATACCCTTGATTGGCTGCGATTTCATAATATTCAAATGCTTTGTTGAGATTTTTGTCTACACCTCGACCGTTGTAATAGATTTCTCCGAGATTATAGCTTGCAACAATATTCTTTTGCCTAGCTGCTTTTTTAAACCATTCGATTGATGAAGCGACGTTAATTTCAGTTCCATAGCCATGATTACACATAATTCCTAGTTGAATTTGAGCGTCACTAAACCCTTGATCGGCTGCAATCTTATAGTACTCGAATGCTTTGTTATAATCTTTCTCGACACCTCGACCATAACCATAGATGCAACCCAGATTATAGCTTGCAACAATGTGACTTTGATCTGTTGCTTTTTTATACCATTTGACAGCTGAAGCAACATCTCTATCGGTTCCAAAACCGTTTTCATACATATATCCTAACAGAGCCTGTGAGTCTCTGTTCCCTTGCACTGCTGCAATTGTAAAATATTCAAATGCTTTCTTGTAGTTTTTCTTGATGTTTTTGTCACCATTCAAGTAAACTCCTCCCAAATTAGCGTATGCAATAGTATTATTTTGGTTTGCTGCTTTTTCATACCATTCGACTGCTGCACTGGTATCTCTTTTGGTTCCATACCCGTTTTGATACATACGTCCTAGTTGATTTTGGGCTTTACTATATCCTAGTCTAGCTGCATCTTCATAATATTTAAATGCTTTGTTGTAATCTTGCTCGACGCCGTGGCCGTTATGATACATAAAACCGATACTATACATGATATTGTGATCTGTTGATGATTGATTTTCTAGGTACCAGTTCATTATTTCTTTAGAAACATCAGCCGTTTGATTGTTGTTTATGGATTGTAGAAGAGAGCTTGTTACAGGATATTCTCCACGAACTGCATTGTGTAAATAATATAACACCTTTTCCTTGATTTTATGATCCTTAAAGTCTCCATAATTGATCATTGCCAAGTAATAGCTGCCACAGCCGTAATATTGACTCTCATCTACATATAAATATATGTCCTTAGTTAGAACATTGTTTGCTTTTTAACAAGACATAGGCTTCATATACCTGGTAAAGCTTTATCAATAACCATTCCGAAATATTTCGTTGCTTTCTGAGTATTAGGTTCTACAATTGCTGCTACTTTGTCTGATCCTGATATATCAGCACCTTCATAAACACCATCGTAGTATATTAAACCTAGTTCGTATATTTCTTCTTTTTTTAAATGGTTGATTATTGATTCCCACATTTCTAGCTTTTTCAAATAGTCCGCTTTCTTTTGTATATCAGAATGTCCAGAGCAGATGTTCAGGAAGGTTGTAGCCTTGTTTTCGCCATATATTTCATGAGATGTTTTAAAATATTCCCATGCCTTTTTGTAATTAATAGTCGGTCCACGACCATAGTAGTACATGGAGCCTAAGCAAAAGTACGCCTCTCCGAAAAATGAGTGTTCGAGCCGATTTGTGTTCTTCTTCATTCTGATGATTTTGTAGAAGTATTGAAGTGATTTATCATTAAATTTTTTATCGGAATTGCTACTTTCATAATTGAGCTCTAAATGTGATTGCGCATTTTCGTTTCCTTGTGATGCTGATATTGAAAACCATTTGAATGCTTCTAAAAGACCACCATAATCTATCGATCTGTTTTCATAAAGCACTCCTACAGTAAACTGAGCTCTGCTGTGGCCATTCTCTGCTGCACTTTTATAATAACCAAACGCTTTTGCTACATCTGATTCTACGCCACATCCCTTCTGGTAAACGTTGCCCAATGCATTTAAAGCGTCGTTGTTGCCTGTCCTGGCCGACTGATTGTATAAATCAATGGCTTTGTTGTAGTCTTGTTCAACACCGAGGCCCAATTCAAACAGTCGACCTAAACGAAATAAGGATGGGCCATGAGAACACTTGATTGCTTTGGAGTACCACTCGTTTGATTTAATCAGACCAGAGCTAGATCCCATTTCTTCATAAGCTTTCCCAAGGTGATATTGTAGATCAGGGTTTCCTGTGTCTGCTACATATTCCCACATTTTCAGGCAGTCACTATAGTCTAGAGCAGAATCTTTGAAGGTTTTCTGAAGTTCACCTATTGAGTGTTCCCAAGTGAATTCACTTGCTACTTTGATTGC
The DNA here is from genome assembly GCA_024139395.1 of Backusella morwellensis. Classification (NCBI taxonomy): domain Eukaryota; kingdom Fungi; phylum Mucoromycota; class Mucoromycetes; order Mucorales; family Backusellaceae; genus Backusella; species Backusella morwellensis. The sequence continues at coordinate 11,713 of VCJI01001324.1, forward strand.
AAGTTTAGCCAATCGATGCCCATACTTTGCAGCTATGGTATATAATTCGAAAGATTTTAGATAGTCCTGTTTTACCCCATTCCCATAGTGATAAAGTCGAGCCAAGCGATATAATGCATTCTCGTGCCCTTTATCAGCCGCCATCTGATAGAACTTGACTGCACGTGTGAAATATTTTGGTATATTTACTTTTTCATATATAACACCGAGTTGATATGAAGCATCTATATATCCACCATTTGATGCTCTTGAAAGCCACTTGATTCCATTTAGGACACTCTTAGAGTTTGGCTGATTGTTATTTGTGTAAAAGATGCCTAGCAAATATTGAATAACAGTATTTCCGGATTTGGCTATTTCTCTCAGGATTCCCTTCAAGTCTAAATATGTCTCCTCGTTTGTAGAGTCGTTCAGCTTCAATAGTAAATTAATCGCTTCACCTGGATCCTTGTAAGAGGCTTCCACAAAAAGGTCAAACGCCATTTGATACAATCGATCAACGCCATAGCCAATTAAAAACAAGCGAGCCAATCTGTATGTAGCTTCAATGTTTCCAAAATTTCGGGCTCTTTTATAGTACTCTCCTGCTTCATCCCAATCTTGTTCAAGACCTTTTCCTGTTTCGCACATGAGACCCAACCGATATAAGGCGCTTGAATTGTTTTTTGATGCAGCTGCTTTATACCAAGTCCATGCTAAATCTAAATTTGCTTCATTTCTGCGTGAAGATGATTTATAGTTATATGTAGCTTCGTGCTCGTAATGAAATCCCAAGTTATACTCTAAAGAGCCCAAACCACGCTCGCAAACTAGTCTAAACATGGTGGCTATTTTATCATAGTCGATATCATTGCTTTTTTTATAGTTAATTGGAACTTGAAAAATATTTTCAGCATCGTCGCAACATAGGTCCCTGGATTCGCTAAACAAGTTGTACGCCTGAATGAAATCCTGTTTAACTCCTATACCGTCAAGGTACATTATGGCAAGTTTGTATTTGGCTTCCGGATGGTCTTGATCGGCAGCCATCTTGTAATATTTAAATGTGTTTTCAACAGAAGAAAGTGAATTACTTTCATCAGAGTAAAGTTGCCCAAGTCTGAACTGGGAATTCAAACAACCTAGATAAGCTGCCTTTTCATAGAATAATAAAGCTTGTTGGAAATTAGGCTCAACTAAATTTCCGTGTTCGTGTATCATTGCCAGTCTGAACATGGCTTCTGGGTTTTTCTGTCCAGCCAAA
>VCJI01001324.1:30163-41806 GCA_024139395.1 Backusella morwellensis
TTGGATCATCCCATTCAATGCCTAACCACTCTCCCTTTGTGCCCGTTACCGATCCAATAAATAAAATGGTCGCACGATCCTTTCCAACTTGAATTCTCGAACCAATGTGTAGATGCTCCATTTTGTGTAGAAACAATGAAGAAGAAGAAAAAAAATGATATTTTTTTTGAGTTCAAAAACGCAAAGTCCCTGTTTTTTGGTTTTTTGAAAACCAGACCACATGCAATTTTGTGCGGTGTGTTTCCATTAAAGTGCAGTGGAATCGATGATAATTTACAATGATTGTGACATGAAATGACTGAAACTAGCACCTTTTATATCGATTAAATTTTAATCACTGCATTACAGAGTACTGCCTATAAGCATAGTGTCTCGAATAGAACATCTCATCATCAAGAATATTCCCCATGTATGAGCTCTCAAGTCATAATCTTGTAAGAGCATAAACAAGTAGAGTTATTAGGTAAAAATATTAGTTTATTTATAACATAGTGAACTTGTTAAACAAAATAACAAATCAGTGGTGGTAAAATCCCCTAATCTTGCGTAAAAACCCCATATTTTTCTTTACAGATTTTTTTACTTTTTCACTCTCGTTTGAAATGGCCAACTTGATAGGTTCCGCTGCTTTTATTTCATCTACAGTGGTGCCTTGACCGGTTTTAAGCATGGTTCCAAGATAAAAATGGGCTTCTTCGTAAATAAACGATTCCGGTTCCAGGGAGTACACCTTTGACTTGTCCACACCTTGATCATGCTTTCCATTCATAACACATACGTGCGTTGCACCAGGTTTTGATTCCTCCTCTATTACTTTAGTAAACCATTCAAATGAAGTCGCATAGTTCTTGTCCACTCCATTTCCATAGTAATATAGCAATGCAATGTTATAATAGGCACCTTTATTGTGTTCTTTTGCGGCATCTTGATAATAAGTGAAAGCCTTTTGATAGTCTTGCTCGACACCATCACCATGTTCATAAAGCAAACCGACGTCTCTGAGAGCAAAGCTTCTGTTAATACCTTTGGTTACTTTTTGATAACATTCCAGTGCTTTAGAAAAATTCTGATGCTTGGGACTTGCAGTGTGGTATACTTCACCAAGACCAGTTAATATAAAGCCATCGGTATCTGAAATTTCTTCCATTAATTCTATTCCTTTATCTTCGTTTTTATTACACCCATGACCTTGAATATAGAGCCATCCAAGTTGAGACTGAGCATTACTGTGTCCTAGCTGAGCTGCAACTTTATAGTATTCAAATGCTTTGTTGTAATCTTTGTCGACGCCTTCACCGTAATGATAGTTGCTTCCCAAATTATAATTTGCATCACTATGGTTTTGTTTTGCTGCTTTTTCATACCACTGGATTGCTGAAATAACATTTCTTTCCGTTCCGTAACCGCTTTCAAGCATCATTCCTAGAATATTTTGAGAGTTGCTGTGACCTTGCTCCGCTGCAATTTTATAATATTCAAATGCTTTGCTGTAATCTCTCTCAACACCTCGACCGATAAAATAGATACCTCCCAAATTATAATTTGCAATAATATGGTTTTGTTCTGCTGCTTTTTTATACCACTGGATTGCTGAAATAACATCACTCTTCGCTCCATAACCGTTTTCAAGCATAATTCCTAATTGATTTTGGGCGTCACTATCCCCTTGTTCGGCTGCAATTTTATAATATTCAAATGCTTTGCTGTAATCTCTGTCGACACCTTCACCATGACGATAGTTGTTTCCCAAATTATAATTTGCAGCACTTTGGTTTTGTTCTGCTGCTCTTTCATACCATTGATTTGCTAAAGTAAGATCTTTTTCAATTCCAAGGCCATATTGATACATATATCCTAGTTCATTTTGGGCATTGCTGTAACCTTGTTCCGCTGCAATTTTAATATATTCAAATGCTTTGTTGTAGTCTTTGTCGACGCCTTCACCGTGATAATAGTTGTTTCCCAAATTATAATTTGCAGTAATATGGTTTTGTTCTGTTGCTTTTTCATACCACTGATTTGCTGAAATAACATCTCTTTCCGTTCCAAGGCCATTCTTATACATATATCCTAGATCATTTTGGGCGTTGCTGTGACCTTGTTCCGCTGCAATTTTATAATGTTCAAATACTTTACTGTAATCTCTCTCGACGCCTGCACCGTTATAATAGCTGACTCCCAAATTATAATTTGCAATAATATGGTTTTGTTCTGCTGCTTTTTTATACCACTGGATTGCTGAAATAACATCTCTTTCCTTTCCGTAACCGTTTTCAAGCATCATTCCTAGTTCATTTTGGGCATTGCTGTGACCTTGCTCCGCTGCAATTTTATAATGTTCAAATGCTTTGCTGTAATCTCTGTCGACACCTCGACCGATATAATAGATACCTCCCAAATTGTAGTTTGCAGGAATATGGTTTTTGGTTGTCGCTTTTCTATACCAGTAGATAGCTGAGCTGTAGTCTTTTTCAGTTCCATGACCTTCTTGAAGCATGACACCTAATTGAAATTGAGCGTCACTTTCTCCTTGTTCAGCTGCTATTTTAAAATATTCAAAGGCTTTTTTGTAATCTTTCTTGACACCTTGACCCCAAAAATAGATGGTTCCTAAACCATAGCATGGAAGACTGTTGGTCTTGGCTCCTTCTTCTTCATACCATTTGATTGCTGAAATGACATCTCTTTCAGTTCCATAACTACGATCATATACATACCCAAGCTGACGTTGGGCTTCACTTTCTCTTTGTTCAGATGCAATTTTATAATATTCGGAGGCTTTGTTGAGATCTTTTTCGACGCCATGGCCATTTAAATACATGTATCCCAGTTTATAAAGCGCAAGAATATGATTTTGGTATGCTGCTTTTTCGTACCAGTAGATGGCTGCATTGATATTCCTCTTCGTGCCATACCCGTTTTCAAACATCATTCCTAATTGATTTTTGGCGTTGCCATCTCCTTGTTTGGCTGCAATTTTATAATATTCGAATGCTGTGTCATAATCTCTCTCGACGCCTAGGTTATCACTAACGTAGATTCCTCCCAAATTATAGCACGCAATAATGTGATTTTGGTCTGCTGCTTTTTTAAACCATTCAATTGCTGCGATGTTATCTCTTTTGGTACCATGCCCATTTTGATACATACGTCCTAGTTGATTTTGAGCTTTACTGTACCCTAGTCTAGCTGCATCTTCATAGTATTTAAATGCTTCGTCGTAATCTTTCTCGACAACGTAGCCGCTATGATACATATAACCGATACTATACATGATATTGTGATCTGTTGATGATTGATTTTCTAGGTACCAGTTCATTATTTCTTTAGAAACATCAGCCGTTTGATTGTTGTTTATGGATTGTAGAATCCAACTTGCTGTAGGATACTCTCCACGAACTGCATTGTGTAAATAATATAACACCTTTTCCTTGATTTTGTGATCCGTAAAGTCCCCATAATTAATCATTGCCAAGTAGTTGCTACTGTAACCGTAATATTGACCGTCGTCTACATATGCCCTTAGTTAGAACATTGGCTTACTTTTTAACAAGACATAGGCTTCATATACCTGGTAAAGCTTTATCAATAACCATTCTGAAATATTTCGTTGCTTTCTGAGTATTAGGTTCCACAATTGCTGCTACTTTATCTGATCCTGATATATCAGCATCTTCATAAACACCATCGTAGTATATTAAACTCAGTTCGTATATATCTTCTTTTTTTAAATGGCTGATTATTGATTCCCACATTTCTAGCTTTTTTAAATAGTCTGCTTTCTTTTGTATATCAGAATGTCCAGAGCCGATGTTCAGGAAGGTTGTAGCCTTGTTTTCGCCATATATTTCATGAGATGTTTTAAAATATTCCCATGCCTTTTTGTAATTAATAGTCGGTCCTCGACCATAGTAGTACATGGAGCCTAACAAAAAGTGTACTTCTCCGAAAAATGAGCGGTCAACTCGATTTGTATTCCCCTCCATCTTAATAAACTTTTGGAAATACTGAAGTGATTTAGTATTAATTTGTTCATCGGAATCACTACTTTCATAATTGAGCGCTAGATGTAATTGCGCCTTTTTGTTTCCTTGAGATGCTGCCATTGAAAACCATTTAAATGCGTCTAGAAGATCTGTATGCTGTATTCCCTCGTTTTCATAAAGCGTGCCTAGAGTAAACTGAGCCTTGCTGTCGCCATTCTCCCCTGCACTTTTATAATAACCAAACGCTTTTGCTACATCTGATTCTACGCCATATCCCTGCTGGTACATGTTGCCCAATGCATTTAAAGCGTCGTTGTTGCCTTTCCTGGCGGACTGATTATATAGATTAATGGCTCTTTTGTAGTCTTGTTCAACACCGAGGCCCAATTCAAACAGTTGACCTAAACGAAATAAGGATGGGCCATGAGAGTATTTGGCTGCTTTGGAGTACCATTCGTTTGATTTAACCGGATCAGAACCGGATCCCATTTCTTTGTAAGCATTTCCAAGTTGATACTGCAATTCAGGATTTCGATGGTTTCCTACGTATTCCCACATGTTCAGGCAGTCGTTATAGTCTAGAGGAGAATCCTCGAAGGTTTGTTGAAGTTCGTCCATTGAATGTTCCCAGGTGAATTTACTTGCTACTTTGATTGCAAGTTCAGCCAATTGATGCCCATACTTTGCAGCTGTGGTATATAGTTCAAAAGATTTTAGATAGTCCTGTTTTACACCATTCCCATAGTGATAGAGTTGAGCCAAGCGATATAATGCATTTTCGTGCCCTTTATCAGCCGCCACCTTATAGAACTTGACTGCACGTTTGAAATAGTTTGGTATATTTACTTCTTTTTCATATATAACTCCGAGTTGATATGAGGCATCTATATATCCACCATTTGATGCTCTTGAAAGCCACTTGATTCCATTTAGGAAACTCTTAGAGTTTGGCTGATTGTTTTTTGTGTAAAAGATGCCTAACAAATATTGAATAACAGTATTTCCGGATTTGGCTATTTCTCTCAGAATTCCCTTCAAGTCTAAATATGTCTCCTCGTTTGTAGAGTCGTTTAGCTTCAATAGTAAATTAATCGCTTCACCTGGATCCTTATAAGAGGCTTCCACAAAAAGGTCAAACGCCAATTGGTACACTCGATCGACGCCATAGCCAATTAAAAACAAGCGAGCCAATCTGTATGTAGCTTCAATGTTTCCAAAATTTCGAGCTCTTTTATAGTATTCTCCTGCCTCGTCCCAATCTTGTTCAAGACCGTTCCCTGTTTCGTACATGAGACCCAACCGATATAAGGCGCTTGAATTGTTTTTTGATGCAGCTGCTTCGTACCAAGTCCATGCTAAATCTAAATTTGCTTCATTTCTGCGTGAAGATGATTTATAGTTATATGTAGCTTCGTGCTCGTAGTGAAATCCCAAGTTATACTCTAAAGAGCCCAAGCCACGCTCGCAAACTAGTTTAAACATGATGGCTACTTTATCATAATCGATATCATTGCTTTTTTTATAGTTAATTGGAACTTGAAAAATATTTTCAGCATCGTCGCAACATAGGTCTCTGGATTCGCTAAACAAGTTGTATGCCTGAATGAAATCCTGTTTAACTTCTATACCGTCAAGGTACATTATGGCAAGTTTGTATTTGGCTTCGGGATGGCTTTGATCAGCGGTTAACTTGTAATATTCAAATGCGTTTTTGACAGAAAAAAGTGAACTATCTCTATCAGAGTACAGTTGTCCAAGTCTGAATTGGGCTTTCAAACTGCCCAGGTAAGCTGCCTTTTCATAGAACAATAAAGCTTGTTGGAAATTAGGCTCAACTCCATTTCCGTGTTCGTGTATCATTGCCAGTCTGAACATGGCTTCTGGGTTTTTCTGTCCAGCCAAAGTAGTATAAATTTGAATTGCTTCTGGTACATCCCGGCGCAATCCTTCCCCTTTTTCTCGAAGAAAACCTAGTTGGAATTGAGCATCACCATGTTTCTTTTCTGCAGCAAACGTGTACTGTCTACTAGCTTCCAGCGGATCCTTTCTAACACCAAGTCCCTGGTAATACAATTGACCCATTTTATACCGTGCAGTGTTATCTCTTTGTTTAGCAGCACTAGTGTACCAAATACTTGATTTCAAATAGTCTTGCTCAACACAGTCGTCATTTTTATACATTTCGGCAATGAGACACTGTGCTTTAACGAGTCCAGCTTTGGCGGCTTTACGGATCCACCTGAATGCAGTGTCTTTATCTCGTTTAAACTGAGTCCCATGGTAGTAGTTCAGGCCAATTTCAAGCATAGCATTCCCATCTTTCTTCATTGCATTTGCAGCCAATATTTGCATCGCTTTTAATTTAGCAGGTGCGGTGATGTCGTCGACATCATCTCGGAGTCTTGAGCATAGTCCGTTCTTGGAGTACGGTTTTGGCGCTTTTTCCTCGGTGGATTGATATGGTTCATCATTATTGGGAGTGTCACCATTGTCATGAAGTAAATCCAGGCAATTCTGAGCCACTTGACTGCCCTCCTTTGTGGCTCTTTTATACCATTCTGCTGCCTTGACAAGGTCTTGATCCACGATTTCACCCTTTCGAAAAATACACCCAAGAGCAATCTGTGCTTTGACATTACGCATCTCAGCAGCTTGAGTGTACAAATGTATTGCCATAGTATAGTCGATACCAACACCGAGTCCATGCTGATATAGAAAAGCGAGACCACTCTGTGCATAGATACTTCCATTTTCGACAGCTTTGGTGTACCATTTAAAAGCCTCACGATAGTTCCATTTCATATTGTGATGTGCATGGTAAATGGTAGCAAGATTGTACTGGGCATCCACATTTCCTTCCTGAGCAGCCAACGTATAGAACTCGATAGCACGAGAAGTGATTTTTCTGATACCATAACCATGTTGGTAGAGGAAACCCAAAGTCAAATGAGCATCGACTGTATTGTCCTTTCGACATTTATATAGAAGCTCGGTAAAGTACTGTTTTGCTTTTGTTAATTCAGACACCAATTGATCTACTCTGTACTCGAACAATTCACGGATCTTGTGCAGTTCCTTGAAGTCTGGCCGAGTCCATTCTTCTTCCTCGGCATTTCTCTGTCCACGGCAATACATGCCTTGTTCAGCATGATAGAGATTATGAAGGCGAGTCAAAGCCTTTGGATAACCTTGAATAGCGGATTTCATATACCATTGATAGGCTGTGAACTCGTCCTTATCTGTTCCTTTACCAAGAGCGTGAAGATCGCCTAGTAAAAACTGGGCTTTCATGTTTCTTTGTTCGGCAGCCAGGTTGAGCCAATAAAATGCCTTTTCATAGTTGTCAAACGAACCCGTTTTTAAGCAGTACGCTTCGCCTGAAGAGTGCATAATTGGTATTATTACAAGGAAACTTGGATATATCAAGAAAGAAAGACTCACCAATATCAAGCTGAGTGAAAGAGTCGTCTTCTTCAGCTTTTGTAATGACATTGCGATCAAGATACGGGATGTCCTCCAGTAGTTCAACTAAATCTAATGAGAGCTTTTATTAGGATTCTGTTTATGCTCATTAGCTCATTAACATACATTGCTTTTTCCTTTTTACCATCTCGCAAATAGGTTTGTGTGAGAAGAAGCAAAGCCAGAATGTTTATTTCAAAGTAAACGTTTTATTCAACATAAAAATAAACTTTTGTGACACATTGAATATTTGTGGTTCCACACTCAACACATGAGTTTACTTTTGAAGCTCTCAAAGGTACTTTTGATTTTTCTTCCACTATTCATTCTTGATCATCCTTTTTATTATCAATTTTAACTAAAGTAAGATAAAACCGTTACAGTTGAAATCCTATATTGATGAATCCAAGATATGCTGATGTCCTTTTGTCCCACCACGGACCAAGTCCTATCGACTGTGTGCTAAACTCTCATCCACAACAGCCCAGCCCTCTGGGGGAATTGTTGATAAAATGTAATAAAAAAGGTGAGCCAAGACGGATACATAATCAATGATGTTTAAACCCTAACCCTACCCCTAACCCTAACACCCAACCCCAAAATTTTCACTAGTAAATTGCGTAGTATCATGGTAGCATTTGACTGTAGATTTAACATGGTACCACCCATTCTTGATTTCATTTTTCCCTACTTTTTACCTTCTTTCTATTGGCTCAAAACTGGCGTTTTCTTTTTTGGAAAAGCTAGTTTGAGTAAAGCTGGCAGTTGTGTTCCTTATTGTTCCAAAGTTTCAATTTATAACCATCTTGAATAATTCAAACCTCACATCATCCACAAGTTACCGATTCGCTCAGTAATTTTCACATATTGATGATATCCTTTATCATGGAGAAGTTCTATCGCCCACTTCACATGGAATTTCATCATACATGCCACACTTAGTTACATTAATGTACTTGCTGGAAACGTAGCGGTACCAATGGTCGCGGCAGTCGTCTGGATCTTCTGCCACAATAATAAAAATCTTGATTTTCTTGAGGAAAATTGTTGGTAAGATTTTATTTGGTACTTCACTATACCCCAGCTCTTCGTCCACTAGGTTTATTATTTGGAGGGAGGGCAAATTATCATGCAAGAGTTCCATAGAGTCTATATCTAGTATTGGTGAACGAAGACTGAGTTCTCTTAAAACTGACATGTTCTCCAATTTAATAATGACTAAAGGGGACATCCGTCTACTAGTGTAAAACTCCATGTCAAGTGTTTCAAGTTGATTACATAGATGCAAAGCCACCATATGCAAAGTATACCGACAAAATAGATGATCAAATATGTGTTGAACTCTTGATTCTGTCTGTGGAGCACCAATTGGTCCGGTGAAAGCAAAGAAACTAAATTCAAAGTTGGGGTTCCTTGGTAGTGACATTGAATGAATGCTGGGAAAGATATTAAAAAGGATTCTTGGATCAAAAGTGCGGGTATCAGAGCAATATATTTTCAATTCTTCCACTTGAGCTGCGCGACGAGGCGACTGCTTGATCATCTCCATGAATTTCTTGAATTGTTTCAAAGAAGAATCTATTTCAACTTTGTAGAACAATAAACTGGATGTATCCAGCACAGACCACCAGCTACGGCAAACCAGCATATAATTCAGCTTTTGGTGCAATTCAAGATCACTAAATATTTCGTGAAGTATCTCTTGAGGAAGAAGGTTCCTTTTATAGATAAAATAGACAGATGACGGCGTCCCTTTTGTGAAGGAAAAGGCGTAAGTATTTAAGTGATGGATCTAAGAATAAGTAAGGTTGTTTGGAGTGACTTTCATCTCATCTCATTTCCGAAGTGCATCAATGTTTATTGTTGGATATTTTCAGTGACAAAATCCTCTTTTGGTAAAATGCAACCACCTCTTACGAGACAAAAGAAAGGTCTCTGCTAATAAATAGGTTATTAATACTGTTTTTGTCTATTCAAATATTATCTATATATTTAAGCCAATCAGTTTCACTTTGCTTTTCTCTATTAAAAGTATAAACTTTTACAAAGCGTTGATATTATACCAAAGGATAAGACAAAGAACCAAGCGGAGTTTCGTGACCCAGCTAAACTTTTAGTTGCTGAACCTTTGTGATTCAAAAGTTGATTCATGTAAACGAAGGTTCTTTTCTGCTTTCTAACCAATAAAATGGAAAACCTTCCTCCAGAAATATTGCAAAGAATCTGTATCCGTCTTGATCTCAAGCAAAGGTTTCACTGTGCGCTTGTTTGCCGTAGGTTGTGGAACACCTTGGATAGAACGTGTTTATTCTACAGCATCGATATTTGCAGTCACGTTAATAAGTTCCTCAAGCTTACCGAGATGATCAAACAATGTCCTCATCGAGCAGCACAAGTACGAGAGTTGAATTTATACAATAGCATACCGAAAGACTTTAATAAACGAACACTTTGCAACATCTTTCCTAATGCACGAGAAATCAATGTGGATTATTCATATAGCATTCGAGATCCAATCACCCATTTTACGGAAGTGTTGGAAATGAAGTCATTAAAATCCACCGTAGAAATATTGAGCGATGGCAACTATTGCGAACTGGCAACCCAACTAGTTAGTTCAAACTTGTGTGACCTGCTCAAAACGCTCCATTTGGATTTTCAAGAAATAGAAGGTGATTCGCGTCCCATTGTTGCTCAACTCAAAAATATGCCTGTTTTAGAAACCCTTGTTTTATCCTCGCCTCACATTTCAGTGATTGAGTTGGACACGTTACATGAAAACATACCAACTATTCGAGACTTGGAATTAAGCTTTATTACGACTCTCGATAGCGACATGCCAGCAACGGTAATACCAATTTCACTTGCTCGATTATCTTATTCTGCGGTAGGTTATGATGAGCAAGAAGCCGTTCCCACTTGGCATGAATATATCAGCAAAAAATACATCGAAGTGGATGAGTTTGACTATGAGGATGACAATTTCCGATACCTCGATGCTGATGTCGTAGAGCAATCTTATGAAAGTGGACTCCTTCAAATCTTGCAACGTATTGGGCAGACCAAGAACTACCTAACACTTTACAGAGTACCGGACGGCATCAATGTTTTCGAGGTTTTGGATAATGGCAACTGTAAAATAAATGACTTTATTCTTGATCATTGTGAAGGAGAAACACTGTTTGAATTCTTGTCTCAGTCCAATCAGTCCAAGCATGTTAACTCTCTCAGGCTAGTTAATACAGAAATTAGCTTATCCGATGGCTTACACAACTTGGAATTACTTACAAGTGTAATCATAACATTTTTCGGTGGTGATTATGGCACAGTAGGAATCGACTTTACCTATTACTTGAACGCATTTCCTGATTCATTGGATTATTTATCAATTACTTGTCCTTTTCTACAATTGGATGTGGATTTAACTCATACAAATAATATCACTTCTTTACAAATATTTTGTCGACAGCTTACCAGTGAACTTGGAGATGTAATCTCAACCTGCTTTCCCCAATTGACGATATTGGAGCTTGATGCAGATATAGGGGAGGACCTGGAAGTAATAATACAAAATCCCAATTTTCGAAATGCAACTTTCTTCATAAACAGAACAACCACTTATGATTATGGTTTTTCATTCAAGTCTGCACGTGAAAACAAGCCTCTGTATTATATTTTTAATTCGAATGGAATAAAACCTGCTAAACACAAGGCCATACAAGCTGTGCCGACTATATTTTTCGAATGCTCCGCGAGGAAAGCATTAGACACATCTATTCCTGATTGCATTACCATAAACTGATTTTGGTCTTTTTTCAATAAATCGTGTGAAACATACTTAATAAAAGCAGCAAACTCAAAGCTCAACCCTAAAAAAAACTATACGCATTTAACAATGGGGATGAACCTCCAAAGCGCACATATTCGCTTCAAATAGAAGGTATAATATGCATTATTATATTGGTTTAATGTATAAAAATGACTATGGCGTGGATTAAAGTGGAAAAAAAGCTCGAAACTACTTAAAAATGGTATATATTCATGGTGTTGGACGTGCTAAAAAACCACTAATATGCTAAGAAAATTGAAACAAATTAAAACATCGTCTCTCCTCTTGTTCTTTATATATGTTTTTTATTTATTGATGATAAAAAAAAGGAAAGGATTCAACCTGCTTTTTTTTTTTTTTCTTTTT
>VCJI01001330.1:2514-15476 GCA_024139395.1 Backusella morwellensis
ATAATGATTACTTGTTTTTGATAATCAAAAAATACTTTACATTTCCAGTTTGAAGGTTGGTTCTAGCAGGTTGTTGAGCTCTACGGAAACTCGATAATCCATTTGGATTGACAGGACGCATTGAGGCATCTATTGCCTGGTTACCTCTTCTCTTTGTTTTATCCTCTTCATCGGCCTGTTGCTGTGGGCGTGGTTTACCTTCCTGTTGCTATAATATACAATCAGTCTCTCCCCTCTCTTTCTATAATCCTCTCTACTTACTGTCTTGTAAACGGTCCAATCGAAAAGATAATCATATGTATAGCCCTCTCTGACAAACAAGTCTCTAAACAGTTTACGAAGATAGGAATAATCAGGCTTATCATCGAATCTCAAGGATCGCGTGTAGTTGAGATAGATGGCGAATTCGCTTGCAAAGCCACGGCATAGCAATTCGGTGGGTGTCGTCATCTTCTTTTCCATGATGCGATCGTATTTTTGTTTTTTGGTGGTGGCCTTCAAGCCTTGCCATGGTAACGAGCCCCTACAGAAATACATGAGGACGTAGCCCAATGATTCGAGATCATCGCGTCTTGATTGTTCTATATATAGAGTGTATATATATGAGTAAATATGTCCAAATATGGTAATAGCATAGTAACATTTACCAACTCCAAGATGTGTATTGATACTAGCATAACGTGCGGTGCCCGTTAGATTCTTGTTCTCTCTGTAGGGAATGTGCAGATGGGTGCGTGAGTCGCGATACTTTTTAGCGAGACCGAAATCGATAATATTTACTTGGTTTCCTCTCTTTCCAATGCCCATGACGAAATTGTCCGGCTTGATATCGCGATGAATAAAGTTTTTGGAATGAACATACTCAATACGGGAGAGCTGTTTTATAAATTTTAAGGAGTTACAAAAAGGGTTGGTTCGAATTATACTCACAAATACTTTACCATTTGATCTGCCAATAGAAGCACTGTTTTTAATGAAAACTTACGATTGCAGAAATTAAACAGGTCTTCAAGTGAGGCTATAAACACAAATCGTTAGTATGCCATCATGATACAGCAGCAGCAGTAGCAACTTACGTCCTAAAAGATCCATCACCATTGCATAATAATCGCACTCGACACCAAACCAACGCACAAAAGGTACTCCTACTCCGCCTGCTAGCGATTTGTATACCTTGGCTTCGTATTCAAGCTGGGGGTGTCTGGCCTTCACAGACTCCAGCTTGATGGCTACTTCCTCGTCCGATACCATGTTTGTACCTGACAACACAGTGTTAGTTGCTTGGTTTTGCAGTTATAACAATAGAATGCTTACCGAGGTAGATGTCACCAAACGAGCCAGAGCCAATCTTTCTGCCAATTCGAAATTTATTCGCAACTCTTAAATCCATGGATGAGGTGCCCATTTTAACCAAGCAGGAATAATAGTAATTTTATGTAATTTTAATAAAATGCAAGAGTGAGATTAAAGAACAAGAAGAAGAGGGAAGAAAAAAGAAGAAACAAAACAAAAATGAAAAAAATGAAAAAAAAATCGACTGGGTTTTAAAAAGGCTTCTTTTGCCCCCCATGAATTTACAAGAAGGTCTTGTCTTTCAAAAACAAAGAAGAATTCTTTTTTTTTAAAAAACAAGCTGATGACAAAAAGACATTTTATAAAAACAGTTTTACTTGTTTTATATTGATTCTTCAACTCACTTTACTTTTTATTCATCCTCGTTTGTTTTCCATGACCTCACCCCCTTTTTTTGTAATCCATTTTCTCCTTATTTGATTTGATTTGATATCCCCAAGTGGATCACTGATTGCTTTTCTTTTTGGTCCAAAATAAAATTTTTAATATACAAAAACAAATAAATTGAAGAAAATCCAAAGTATACGTATTAAAAGAGTAAATTAAACGATTTAATAAAGAGGTTCCCCCTTTTTTTCTATTGTTATTGACGATGAAAATGATACGCACATGTGATACATCACTTTTTAACCGAAAAAGCATGCTTTTCCATGTGAACAAATAAAGTCAAATCATACAAGTTCCATATTGTTACGCTATTTTGCATGGAATCATGTCACCAGAGGCATTTTAAAAATACTTTTTTCCTTAAAAGAAATTACATATTATTTATTTATAAAATGGTATCATATATATGTATATAAGAGGCCTAAGCAGCCAAAGATTGTTCCATTACAAGTGTCTTATAGAGACCATCCAACTTTAACAGTTCCCAATGAGTTCCCTGTTCTGCCACGACACCATCCTTGATGACACAAATAAGATCTGCATTCTGGATGGTAGACAATCGATGGGCAATGGTGATGGTGGTACGGTTACCCCTTTCAATGATATTATCCAATGCGGCCTGTACAATCTTCTCTGAATCACTGTCAAGAGCAGACGTCGCCTCATCCAATAGTAGCAGTGTGGGCTTTCGGATCAAGGCACGGGCAATGGCAATGCGCTGCTTCTGACCACCAGACAACTGGGAGCCCTTGTCACCAACACGGGTATCATAGCCGTTGGGGAGACTCACAATAAAGTCATGGATGTTGGCGGCTTTACACGCTTCTTCTACCTGGTCCTGGGTGGCGACACCGTGGATCTGATCGTCCATACCAAAGCGGATGTTTTGGCCAATGGTCATGTCAAACAAGACAGGTTCCTGGCCAACAAGGGCACCGTGGGCACGGAGATTGCGCAGACTAAATGACTTTACATTTTGGTTATCAAGCGAAACCTCACCATTGAAGGGATCATACCAGCGCTCGAGCATACCAATGGTGGTAGACTTGCCGCATCCAGAAGGACCAACCAAAGCAAGCGATTTACCGGCCATACCCTTGAGATTAAACTGGCCATTGAAGATTTTGGTATCAGGACGTGCAGGATAAGCGAAGGCCACATCGGTAAACTCAATCTCACCATCAAGGGATCCGATGGCTGGTTCCTTGCCTTCCAATTCGGGATCGATTTTGGAACGACGGTCGATAATCTCGAAAATGGAAATGGCGGCATATTTGGCTTTGGGGAAAGCTTGTGTGAATGTGGTACCTCTTCCTGCAGCTTGGGATGCCATCATGATCTAAAACGTTTTTATTAGTATTATTCCAGAAAAGAAAATAAAGATTCTACTTACGGTCATCATGGCTGTATACATCTGTTGAAAGTCAATCTTACCCTCAGCAATGAATCGAATACCAGAATAAAAAGCAACCGCAATAGTGTACATGGCAATACCCCTGAGAAGCGCAAATGCGATAGAGGAGAGGTAGGCCTTACGGACTGCCAATCGGTGAGGACGATCATTTGCCTTGAAATAGCGGTCTTCAAAAAAGCCTTGGCGGTTGAGGGTGGTGACAGTGCGGATCTCCTTGATGGCCTCACCAGCAACTTCACCACATTGGGCATTGGCCTTCTTGGTACTATCTTCGTAACCCCTGGCAACGCGGGAATCATACGAGGTGGCACCAATGATGAAGGGAACAAAGCAGAGAACAATAAGTGTGAGCGCCCAAGAGTGAGCAAATGCAATAACAAGACCAGTAATACTAGTGACGATAACCTGGCAGACATCACCCCACACCTTTGTAATCAATTCATTCACATTGCGAGCATCCACAGCAAGCTTGGCAGTCAAGGAACCGGTATGATTTTCATCCTCATCAAAGTAGCCTACCTCCTGCTTGATATACTGACGGAAGAGACGTGAACGAAGACGTCTTGAATAGCGTTCACCTGCAATCTCAAAAGTAATTGTTTGCAGGGCCATACCAATAAAAGCTGCGATACCAAGGATAACAAAAATAAAGGCATACAGATTGACGCCCTTAAAGGGTCCAGGATTCAAGTCACTACCGGGTACAATCAGAGTGGTGATCACTTTGGAGAAGACAAAAGCATACAAGGGGAAGATGGTACCAGAGATACAAGCACCGATCAAACCCACAAAGAGCAATGGCCATTCTGGTTTCATGTCAAACACCACACGGCGCACAGGAGCCTTTTCTAACTGAAGACGTTTCTTTTCAGCCTTGGCTTGTAACAGTTTCAACTGGTAGGCATCCACATTTTCATCGAGGGTGGTGATGTAGACACCATCTTTACGAACTTCACCATTGCTATCGAGGGAGACCTCATCATGGTCTGCCAAAGATCCCAAGGACTTGTTGGTTTCCAGTTTTTTCAGTAAAGCATGATCTTCCTCCTCAGCGGTAATTGGCTGGGTATCCAGCTTGGCACTGGCTTCTTGGATCAAGGCAATTTCTTGTTTTTTGACGAGATCGGCATAGATGCCATCATGCAAGAGTAGTTCTTGGTGGGTACCGCGTTCGGCCAATTCACCGTGGTCCATGACAACAATCAGATCGGCGTTGCGGATGGTGGAGAGACGATGTGCAATTACAATGGTGGTGCGGTTAGCAGAAGCGGCATCTAATGCATGCTGGACGAGACGTTCGGATTGGGTATCAAGAGCTGATGTAGCCTATAAGAACAAGTTAGTGGGGAGGGGATTTATTATATTATTTTAATCGATATTTACCTCATCCAAAAGAAGAATAGAAGGGTTCTTTAAAATGGCACGAGCAATAGCGATTCTTTGTTTTTGGCCACCAGAAAGCATACCACCCTGATCACCCACCATGGTATCATAGCCATCAGGTAGCTTGGAGATGAATGAATGACAGTTGGCTTCGGTACAGGCTTTGATGATATCCTCCTCAGTGACATTCATACCCTCGGGAGCACCCAAACGTAGGTTTTGACGGATCGACATATTAAACAAGACAGGCTCTTGACTGACAACACCCATTTGTGATCTTAACCAGGAGATATCGAGTTGCTTGAGATCTTGACCATCCAAGAGAACTTGACCTTGGATAGGATCATAGAAACGCTGTAGCAGTTGAATAGAGGTAGACTTGCCAGAACCAGATGCTCCTACAAATGCCACAGTCTGTCCAGGCTTGATGGTCAGGTTAAGATCTTTCAGAATGGTAATATCAGGACGAGTAGGATAATTGAAACGCACATTCTTGAACTCGATACAGCCCTCCAATTTACTAGGTACCACACCAGGTGCCTGTTTGTTGATTTCGGGTACACGATCAATAGTTTCAAAAATCTTGTAAGCTGCACCGGATGCACTTGAGACCGCAGAGAGATTGGGAGGTAATAAATTGAGAGACATGGTACCCATCATCATGGCATAGAATGCCACCATCACAGTAGCACCAGTCATCTTTCCATCGCGGACAAGAGTGGAACCGTACCAGAAGGCCAGACCAAAATTGGAGAAGAGCACAAACATAAAGACGCCAAAACCTGCACCAGAGATAGCACCACGCTTCACACCGGAGGTCATGGCACGATCTAACTTGCTATCATAAATGTCGGCAAATCGATGCTGTAAGGAAAACGAGTAGACGGTGCGGATACCCGAAAACACCTGTTCAGCAACAGAACCGGCCTCTGCATAATCATTCTGTGCACGCACAGTATACTTTGAAACAAAACGACTCATAGTGCCACCCACCGCCAGCATGACAGGGATGGTCGCCAGCATCACCACCGCAAGATTCCAGCCCTTGGCAAACGCCACCACAATACCGGCAATGAACTGTGCCACGCATGTAATAAAGAGACCAAACTTTTCAGAGATACCATCCTGGATGATCTGTGTATCAGAGGCCAATCGTGTTGTGAGGGATCCATCGTCTGCTTTATCAAACCATGACATATCCTGGTGCATGATGGAGTTCATGTAGGCCATTCGGATACGCGCCGCCTGGTTTTCACCAGTGAGCACCCAAAAGCAGTTTGCAATGTAGGAGGCGACCAGGATACCCGTGCCCATGTAGACAAAGATGAGAATAGTAGGTAGTGTGGCATCGATTAGCTTGGAGGGCTCACTGAGTGATTGAGAGAGGCCTCCTAAGATGGAGCCCATAAAGATGATGGAGACGGGTGTCAGTGCGCCCGATCCCGCTGAACAGAGTGCTGCAATAAAAATCATAACTTTGTCGCTGGTACTTGCGAATCGAAAGAGTTTGTATATGGGTACAGTTTGTTTCTGTACCTTGTTTCGACTAAATAACCCCTTTTTACGTTTTTCGTCGATGGGGGTTTTTTCATTATCTTCTTCTTTCATTATGTTATTAAAAGAGTGTAAAAAAAAGTATCTATAGAGAAAAAGAAATATAAAAAATGACGGTTTATATATAGTTGATTTAGAGTTTGTGATACAACATGCAAGATTAAGTGTGGTTCTATCATGCTTATGGAAAGAAGCAGATATATTTCTGGTGTTCAAAAGAGTCCTTACTGGTGCCTGAAATGGAAAAACCCCACCATTCTATTTTTTAATTTCAAATATAAAAATTTTGATAGTTGAGTCGGAGATTGGTTCTTAGGAAATAGGTGCCGAGGACGCTTTTGATCCCGGTAAATATACATGGGAGGTGCCGAAAAAAAAAATAGATTTATCAAATGTCATTCCTTTTTTTTTCGGAGGTCTTAAAAAACATGAAATCAACATATCTTGGATGTGTCATATTATTCTCAAAGAAGTTCTTTTAAAAAAAAAAGCGTAGTAAGTGATCAACAATTTTATTTTTAATATGTAAATCGATCCAATTTTAATCTCTCAGGATGGATAAATATAACACCTATACCAAGCATTGCATAAATCAAGATGTGATACTATAAACGGAATGCCATGTTTTCATTTGCCCGGATTTCTGGGTTAATTCGATCCGAAAAGAATATGTGCATATTTACAGGTAATTTTCTCCGAGGAAAACACTTTTAATATTCCAATGTACCTGACAAATTATTTCATTTAAATAGGACGTCATTTATTGAATTAATAAAAAAAAAAGAAAAAAGCTTATTTTGTAGAAAAAAAGAAGAGGAAAAGAAAATCTGTGTTTTTAAAAATGGGTGCCGAAAGGATTTTTAAGCTCAACTTGATTGGACATCAAGTTATTGTTAAATTTGGAAAGTCCATCACACAACTTTTGTCATTTTTGTTTGATTAGGATGCAAGATCACACTGACTAGGTATTTTGGAAAAAATGCAAAGGAGCTCTCGCTCATTTTAGAAATAACAGGCGGTTTAATAGTCGGGTTGAATGCATTCCAATATCATTTCAGTGGCACGTTATCCTTGCTACTTTTATAGGAATTAGAAGTAACATCTTTTTTTTTTTACATAAACCAATAAAACGTAAAATCTATTCGATATTGATTTTTCCTTTTTTTTTTTAATTTCTATATGCATGAATTATTTAGACGTTTCTTTCATAACAAAACAGATCCATTATATATGTATTACGATAAACGACACTAATAATCGTTTAGTGACTTTAATTAGTTCTTCACATGATATTGAATAGTTGAACTAAATAAAACAAGTTGATAGCATCACTTTAATGTCACTGTTTCGTATTTTTTTGTTACAAAAAGTGAAGATCGCGTTTCCTGCGCTCACAGCAAAGTGTATTCTAATTCGAGAAAATCTAATGTCCAAATATGGAAAATCTTCTGTTTCTCCTAAAAATAGCTAAAAGTTACCGCAATTTTTGGGATTGCAAAGAATATAGGAAGATCACTTCGTTTAAAACCTGAATAAGTTTTACTACGCTTATATAGCATGATAATGTTTAAAAAAAGACAATTCAAAATCTAGAAACGAACACATTGACACTGGGGGCCGAACCCTTTAATACGAACAGCAGCATAACATCTTGTATCGCTCACACAGCCAAGCTTGATAAATGTATTTTTCACTCCAAAATATGAACGGACATCGAAGTAAGGGTATATTATCATGAATCGATGAAAATATAATAGTACTTTAATAACGACAATCAGGTATTTTCATGACTTGGAGTCACTTTATAAAGCGTTTCAATGCTAAATATAGAAGCTAGCTTTAAACTCAAGAATCAAAACAAACAAACAATCAAAACGCGACTTTATCTTCTTTTTCTTGTTTCCTTCCTTTTATTAACTCAATCTTCAACATTAACAAACCGAAATGGCCAAAACACGAAGTCAAACAGCAAACATGTCAATAAAAAAGGAAGAAGAAGACTTTAAAGGTACTCAGCTTTTACACAGTGTCAACAATACAGAAAGAAATAGCAGAAAGATAACAAAGCGGAAAGTGTCTAGAAGCAGGAGTAGTACCCTACCTGATCAAGAAATCAAAGTGGAACAAGACTTTCATACCAAGTCTCCATTAAAAACATTACTAAAACCTTCAAAAGTACCAAAAACACAACCTATCTCACAAGAACAAATAAAGCAGCTTATCCGCTATATTGTGAACGACAAGATGAGCGTATTAAAAGCCTCAAAAAAAGCAAATGTATACTATGAAAAAGCACGCCATTATTACAATGCATACAAGAATGACCCCGAAAAGAAGATTCCTGTGCCCAAAGACAATAGAAATATCTGTACCCAGGAACAAATAAAAACGCTAATTACATCCATCGTTGATGGTGACATGACGCTACTAGAAGCTTCAGCTAAAGCAAACATGTATTATGCTACTGGCCGCATTTATTATAGAAAATACAAGGAGAATCAAAACCTTAATATTCCAACGACATCAACTCAAAGACTCATGCAAGAACGAATAACTAAAATGATTGGCTACCTCGCCGATGGCAAGATGACTGTAAAAGATGCATCGGCGAAAGCAAATATGGACTATGGAACCGCCATAAAATACTATCGCAAGTACTTGAACGATCCCAATCATGAAATTCCCGTTGCCGATCCACATGCTCATTGCGTTGCCTTTCCCATTCAAAATCAAATAAATAAACTGATTAGCTACATTGTTACCGACAAAATGAGCGTACGCGCAGCAGCCAAAAGAGCAAAACTGTCCACGTCTACAGGTTCAAAATATTATCAAAGATACAAGAATGACCCCAACCATCGTATTCCTGTTGCATGTAAAAGCAAGCTTGCTCGTACCACTATACCTCAAGATAAAATAAAGCGGTTTATCGGTTACATCACAAAGGACAAAATGACAATAAAAGCAGCTTCAAGAAAAGCAAAAATGACTTATGCTTCTGGAAAAAGATATTCCCGAAAATATCAAAATGATCCCAACACTATTATCACTACTCCAAGTCAAAGTGCCATTTGCACACAAGAACAGATAAACAAACTGATCGGTTTTATTGTCGATGACGAAATGACGGTAAAGGTCGCTTCCGCAAAGGCGAGCATGAGTCTCGAAACTGGCGAAAAATACTATCAACGATACCTCAGTGATCTCCATCATGATGTCCCAACTCACATAGTCAGTCGTCCACGTTTTTCAGAAGAGCAGGTCAATACATTTATTAGGTATATTGTCCAAGATAAACTGTCGATAAGTGCCGCTTCAAGAAAAGCAAACATGAGCCCTGAGACTGGTAGAAAATATTATAAACAGTATAGAAATGATCCCAACAACGTTATCCCCACTCATATAAACAGCCGTGCCCCTTATACACAAGAGCGGGTAACAAATGTCATTCGTTATATTGTCGACGACAAAATGACGATCAAAGTAGCTTCAACAAAGGCAAAAATGAGTTATTGCAGTGCTTTAAAATACTACCACCAATATATAAATGATCCCAGCAATGAAGCCCCTACTCATATACGCAAATGTGCCCCTTGTACACAAGAGCAGATAAATAATATGATTCGTTATGTTGTCGAGGACAAGATGTCGATCTATGCTGCTTCGAAAAAGGCAAACATGTGTTACGAAAGTGGCTATAAATACTACAATCGACTTGTAAGGGATCGCCAATAGTACCTCCTATTCTAAATCAAAACAGCCCGTGGTGTGTTCTTATGGTCTTTTATGTATAACAAAAGAATTCAACATTTCAATTATCAATAATTTGCCGATAATTACAACTTAAAAAATATAATAAAATGTCGCTATTGTGTATTGATTCACTGCTGTTGCATTATCTAAGCGTTTATTAAATAAATATAGAGTTTTGATATTATGATGTAGTTTTTTTATAATTGCACTAGTATCACATTGGTGGCCTTATTGTAAACACTTCTATTGTACCCATCCATTCATTTTTATGATAGAAATTCTAAGGGTATTCGATAAAGACTAAAAGATGTGCATTCATCCGAGTTGTATAATTAGGAAAGTGGCATTTTATGGCTGGAGTAAATAATAAGCATTGTTTTTATTTACGAAAAACAAGATCCTCGTTTTACTATATTCAGTTGACTCGCCTGGAGTATGTACTCATTTTCGGATTTCTTCTCTTCTCCCATTCCATCCAATAAGTCGCATTTTACAGTAGATAATGGAAGATTACATCCTTTACCATCGACCTTGGAATCCTTTAATTTGCTCGTATGCAAGAGCAGATAACATAATTGATGAATAGTTGCCTGTTTCGACAAAAGCAAATATGAATCCCACTTCCCGCGAAAAGCATTACAATAAATATATAAAGTATATTTTTAAATAAAAGATCGTAAATAATTTGATGCTCAATAGTCTATTTCTCTGAACCATTTGTTGAGGCAGCCTTTAATTAAAAACAAGTCCTCGACCTGTTTTGAAAGACGTCATTTTACATTGACGTCATTTTCATTAATTTGCAATGAAGGTGGATAAAAACTCTTATTTTACTCTAAAGTGAACCTTTGAACTGCTACAAAATGAAGGCTATTCCCATTGAAATCTGGATTCAAATATTTCAGCTTCTTCATCAGCGAGACAAATTGGAATACATGGTTGTTTGTCATGAATGGGAAAATGCAATCAAGTCTACCGTCTTATTTGAAACGCTTCAAATAAAAAGTGAAAAAGGTCTACAGAGCGTCATGCCAAGAGTACTCGAAGAGCCTTCGTATGGAAGACAAGTAAGACACCTTCTACTTGAACCAGATCACGATGATAATTTCGACATATTCCTCCTTCCAAAGTTTCTTCCAAACGTGTACGACTGTCTTTTGAGCATTTCGATACGGGCAGAGAGGAGCACTTTTCAGCCTTGGCACAGTAAACTGAGATGATTAATTGATGCGTGTGACTATCAAACCAAGGCAATGCTTAAATCATCGGTTTGGTCCAAGTTAACAACACTTACACTTACGGGAGAACCGAACAACTACGGTGCAAGGGATTACATTCCTATGTTAGCAAACACGCCTGCCTTAAAAGACCTGATGCTGCTCGAGATGGACTTTACTCTTGATGATTTCCTATCGTTACATAACATGGCACCATCACTTTACTCACTTTCTTTGATAGATATCGATATCGATGTCGATGTTAGCAATCCTTGACATGTGCGGTGAAAACCTTGAATCGCTTAGCTTTCGTGCTTTAACTCTTGAATATCGTCCATTAACAGCTTCAAACGCACCTCCTTCAGTATATCATCAGATCAAGAAATTGGAGTTCATTCAAATCACTCTACCGCATGATATTGATGCTTTTATTTCAAGCTCCTTTCCACAATTACATACTTTAAAATTTAGACAGTGCTTCGATACAAAGAAAGAAAAGCAATATTTTATGCTACCAAACACAAACCTTCATTACCTCAAAATATTGGGTGACTTTGTTCTTGAGGACAATGTCTTGGTTTTAACAATATGTAATAACGAAAAGCACATGCATACGGCATCAAGAAGCGGCCACGACTTTTATATCCTTGAAGACCATTTTGGTTTACGAGATGCTTCTACAAATCCTATGATGATATCCGTGCCTTTCGAGAACAAACCGGTTTCACCCTTTCTAACGATTGTTCGCAACTCTCTAAAGGATATTGTCTTATTTGGAAACTAGGATGGCACACCCCTCATCTTGCACATATATTCTACTTTGCTTGACTTTATATCGACGTTGAACAGGTTGACAGTAGGTATTCTTTGTTTACAGCGCCTTTCATTTTTAGTGCTCTTTGACATCCCTTTTTAAAAATTATATATAGTAAAAAAAAAGCCTTGAAGCATTGTTGACACCCATTTCTTTAAACAATGTTAAATAAATGTAAATATTTATAATATTAAAATGTAAATATTTATGATATTAACTACTACTTTATTGCTTTCTTAATACTATGACCAAAAATACATGATAAATATTATATTTGCTTATACAAAACAACATAAATAAAATAAATAAATAAATAGAGCTCCCAAATTAATTACACCATTGTCGCATCTGAAATCAAGACGTTCCAGTTGAGTTAGAACCTGTCCCCATTTGAGACATTGGCGATGCCGTATCTGGATAGAAATAGAAACTAATTGCTATCACAATATAGATTGCACATAGCATAAATCCTTCCAACCAATTACTTTCACCATCCTGAGAGACATAACATTTAGAATACTGGAAATTCCACCCATAAAAGCACTTACCATGATCAGATAATTCACCATAATAACAGCAATAAAAAGAATGGCAGTCTCATAAATATTGAAAAACAAACTCATGTTTACATTCATTCCCCAACCAATAATAACCATCAGTGGTGTAACAAAGAGCGCTATTTGCATACTACTACCAACAGCAACACCTAAAGCCAAATCCATCTATACGTGTGGTGTAAGTCTATGTACGAACAATGAGCAATAAATGTACCTTATTCTTTAATGCTACGGTCACTGCAGTAAGATGCTCCGCCGCATTTCCTTTAAGTTGATATTAGCCATCTATAAGCCATTATTATTATCTTTTTTTTTGCTTTTTTATTACCAACGATAGGGATCAAGATCAAACCTACAAAGGTCTCACTGATATTCCAAATTGTAGTAACATCCTCGATCGCCGATACTAAAAACTCAGCATTTACACCAACAAGTGCAGTAACAACTAAAAGACTTTTCATATTTGTCAAATACAAGCACAAAAGAGCACGTCTTTTTTTTTTTTTTTTTTTTTTTTTTTTTTTAAAAAA
>VCJI01001338.1:0-16611 GCA_024139395.1 Backusella morwellensis
TGAAGCAATTCTTTTTTTTTTTTTCATTTCTGTCTTTATTAGTTTACCTACTCTGACAACAAATAGGTAAATCAGGTCAGAATCCGAATGAGACGTGACAATGACCTTCCCAGCCAGCGCAAGAAAACTTTTTTTTTTCTACTGCTTCTCTTTATTTTATTTTATTTAGTAGTGCAAGAAAAAAAAAAGTAAGCCATAAAGTAGAGAAAAGAATAAGAAGTACAATAAAAGGTCAAAAAGGTGGGGGGGTTGACAACTTTCTGTGCGTCGCCTACCTGAAAGATATCAAACCGTTATGTTGGGTAGTAAGCTCATCGGCTACTCTGGAACGCGGGTTTTTAGGTTACAGGTGAGACTCGAACTTGGATGTCAACTCTGAGAGGCTGGCAGCATGACCGCTCGGCCACTCAACCCCACGTTAATAGACTAGTCAGAGGTCCTATGATAAGGAGGGATTTTCCATTTATGGCAATACAGGTGATTTCTGTGTAACATCTTCGGTGAAGGTGATGCACCACAGCCGCTGCCTTTGACCTATTACTTTATTTTCTTCTTCCTTTTTTCAATTCCCTTATGTTTATGCTTCTCATGAGGAATCCATTCCACAGCAGCCGAAACACAATGGAATGAAAAACATATAATATTTTTTTATTTTCCTGTAAATCACTTTATTTATTATCTATTTTTGAAAAGAAAAGGATAGTAAAAAAAAAAGGTTTTTTCTTTCTCTTGTTCACAAGCGTCATTCAAACCAGTCATTTGGATCATGAGCTGATTCCCACTGCTTGTAAGATTAGACAAGCAATTCAAAAAGAAAAGGAAAGGTTCGCCAAGTATAAATATATTATCGACACTACTTTGTCATAAACCAACTTGGACTACACACCTACTTTCCTGGCTACCTTACACGAGGCTTTGTTAGTATGCTTGCCTTCATGGACTCATGCTCAAACTAGAATGGTACTTGATTTAGAATAAATGCATGGATAACAATGGAGGAACGTGTTTGATGGTCGCATCATGTTATTGTAATATAACCATCGGATGATGGTGATAATGCCAAAGCCAAAGAATATCCTTTCCTTGTTTAAATGATATGGGAAACAAGTGGATAGTTCGATGCATTATACGGAATAAACACGACTGGTACCAATAAGCCATTGAACATGAAATTTTGCGAAATAAAGGAAGGATTAAAAAATGCAAGTAGAGATAAATGGCACCATGTATGTTGAATACACTTTTACAGCTCTTTTTAGAGCATCCTTCATTTTTTTTTTCATTAAAAAGACACTATCGCTGTTATTAACATCAATAGTCTTATTAAGTGCACATACTTATAATAACTATTTGCTTTTTTTTTTAAGTTAATGCTTATTTGAGTATCGTTGCTATTAAGTAGAATAAAAAAAACCAATATAACGGATTTTTTACGAGCATAAACTTTCTATCTGAAAAAGCAGGCAAAAGCAGACGGGAGTCATTGTGATGATCTATCTGATTGAAGTGGCAATATCACCGCTAGTGCAATAACTAGCAGTACTAACTAGAGCCTCCTGAGATCACCCCCAGCAGTGCCACTGTTTTAATGTTAAAGCTTCATCTTGTAAATTTAGCAAATTATTGTGACTCCAGGGCCTAAATCTTAATTTTAAGGATAAAATAAAACTAAAATAGCAACACCCGCTGGAAAATGTTCTTACTGTGGTCTCAATATCATGGTATTACCTTAGTGTACAATTACCATGATAGTCGTGTTTGGAGATGGACCATTTTGGTCTTGGACCAGAATAAGCTTTTATCAGAATGGAGCAGAATAGGGCAGAATAAGCTTTCTCTATCAGAATGGAGCAGAATAAGGCCTCACCAAGTGATGATGTTTCTCTTTTTTTTTTTCAAACCCAATTTTTTGGTTTTTTTAGAAAATTTAGAAGGAGAAATCGCCAGAACAACCCCATATTTTTAGTGTGTGGAGGTTATTTTCTTATTCTTTTTTTTTTTTTCTAAATAATTTGGAGCTGCTCCTCTGCGCATTTGGGCAAACCCTTTAAACATATGTTTATCTCTGCTGCAAATCATTGTATCAAATAGCTCTGGCTATATTGTATTTGTACATTGATTTAGTTTGTATAAGCTCCATATTGGTAGCGATACACTTTATTCAGAATGCATCCTTTTTGAAAAAACCTTTTAATTAGATATCCATGACGAGAGTTTTTTGTACAAGTGATTAATGCATGAATACATATGTAAAAAGAAATAAAATGAGGAAGGATCCAAAGAGTTGGCTTTGAAGTGTTAATTATACTTTGATAAAAGAATTGATTTATTTATATAGGGGGTCATATATAAACAAAGATAAAAATAAAGATCATCATGACAGATTGCTTAGTTAATCGATTTTAATGACTATTTTACCAACTTGGGTTTGGTTTTCGATGTTAGCGTAAGCTGTATGGATATCTTCTTCCGTGAAACCATATACTTTTTCAACGGGCATGCGAAGCTTCTTTGCGTGTACGAATCTGATAAGTTCTTCAGCAAGTTGCTTGGAACCGACTCGAATACCCCGGGCAGTGGCAGTTTTCTTGAGCAATGCAGAAAACATATCTGGAATTTCTTTCACCTCAGCTACGAAGCCAACAAGGACAACTTGACCACCGGATTTGAGAGACTCGATGGATTTGGAAATGGTTCCATTGCCACCATTTTCAATAACAAAATCAACGCCTTTACCACTGGTGATTTCCAACACCTTTTTTTCCCAATCAGGATTCGTCTTGTAGTCAATGGTGTAATCAACACCATATTTCTTCTTGACATAATGAAGCTTATCATCAGAGCTTGAGGTAATGATAGTGACAGCACCAGCAGCCTTTGCCAATACCAAGGTAGTAAGAGAAACACCTCCAGTACCAAGCATCAAAACAGTTTGACCAGCAACAAAGCGATCACCTGAACCAAATAAGGCATTCCATGCCGTAACGCCAGTGCACACAAGAGAAGCTGCCTCTTCATGGGTTAGATGAGAGTCCTTTGGTATTTTATTAACACTGTATTTTGAAATTATTTTATATTGAGTTAACACACCATCCTGGATGCAACCGATTCGAATAGCATTGGCTTGAGCATTACCATAAAAATGCTCGGGGTCAAAATTTACGATAACACGATCCCCAATTTCAAAGTCAATTACAGAAGAACCAGCTTTTACAATCTCTCCAGAGGCATCAGAACCAGGAATAACATTCTTTTTTGGTTTAACTAGATAGCCATCTTTTGTCATTATGAAATCACGGTAATTCAAAGACACGGCCTTGATCTTCACAAGAACTTCATCTTGACCAAGTTCAACTGATAAGGGTTCCTGGAACCCTTTTATGTGCTTATAGCTTCCAAAATCAGTGATACGATAAACGGTTTGTTCATTAGGTAGAGTCATAGTAGTGTATTTATATTACTGATTGATCAATCAATATTAATTTTGATATCTGTATACTAAAAACCTTTTAAAAAAAGTACGTTTTTCATGCAATTTATACCTCTAGGATTATAAATCAAATCAATATTGTGACAATTTTAAAACCAAACCATTGTATTATTAATACTATGATAGCTGTTTGTATAAAATGGATAAATTTAGCAAAACCTTTCATCAATACAGCAATGTCATTTGATCGCCCATCATCGGCAATAGTTTTTCCGACAAGATAGCATTTGGTAAATGTAAATATCATAGAGATAGGACGACAGAAAATTCATACAAATCAAATAAGACGATAGGGAAGAGCCAAATAAACGCCACAGAACCTTGAACAGTCTAATGGTCTAATTCAAAGCTTCACAATATCTTTAACTTTTTGATTTTTCTGATAGGCGTTTCCTTTTTTGGTAAATTCGACTTCTCAGACACAAAAAAAAAACTTCAAAAAATTTTTCTTTCTTCAAGTTCTAAACAAAAAAAAATGGTTGCTTCTACTTCCTTAGACGTCCTTCCCGAAGATCCTACAGCCTACAAAACAAAAGCATATTGGGAAGAAAGATACAAAACGTTAGTTTTTAATTTTATCAACATTCGAGCGTAGTATTAATGAGAGTTTTGAATAGTGAAGATGCCAGTACTACCTTTGACTGGTTCAAGACATACTCTGATTTAAAGCCCCTGTTGAATGAAGCCATTCCCAACAGAGATGCAAAGATCTTGATGTTAGGCTGTGGCAATTCCAGTAAGAGAAACTAACCGACATCAATATTGTTATTGATACTAACTACATATGTGTTGTATTGTAGCACTGGGCGAGGATATGTATAATGATGGTTATAAGAACATTGTCAATATCGACTATTCTAGTATCGTTATTGAAAATATGAAGGCCCGCTGTGCCGATAAGCCTGAAATGACATGTAAGACAATTTTCTACTGAAATTAAGCGTTTAATCACATAGTAACAACACAACAATCAAGGGCTGGAAATGGATATCCGTGATCTTAAGTTTGAGAACGAATCGTTTGATATTGTCATTGATAAAGGCACCATGGACGCTTTGATGTGCGATCGTGGAGATGTCTGGGATCCCTCCGAAGAGTTGATCAATGATGTGAAAGGAGAGGTTGATGAAGTTGAACGAGTATTAAAGGTTGGGGGTACCTTTTTGTACATTACATTTGGACAACCTCATTTTAGAAAGAGACATCTCACAAGAGACTGTTGGAAAATCGATGTCAAAACAATGGGCGATGCATTCCACTATTTCTTTTATACAATGGTTAAAGAGCAAAAATCATCATAAAATAAACTATATACTATATTACAAAACTAAAAAAACGCAATCCGTTTTAAGCAGTTAAGGGCTATAATAAACATTTCCAATTGTGTAAAGTGGAATGGTTGCTTTATCTTTTGCTTATCTACAAGCAATACAAGCTTTCTATTTTTGTTTTTTTTTATTAAAAAAAAAGTCTTTATCAATGCATAAATGTTAAAAATGGGGTTTCGATATGTTTATACATGTGACAGTCAACGCTATTTTTTTATTTATTTTGAAGATTACAGCATATTTTATATAGAGGAGGATGCGCTATACCACGTTGCCCAGAAAGCTTCTCTGCAGTATAAAATACCCAGGAATGGTGGACCAAAAAACATACACAACCAAAAGAAGAGATTACCCAACCAAAATCGAGAGCGGAAGAAAGGCATTCGGCCAATCATAATAAGGGGTACTTGTAGCATTTGAATTGTAAACATATATAATCTGACCTTTTGAGTCACAATGATCAGCACCACCTCGTGTAGACATGATGAAAAGAAGAATGTGATGAATGTGGCATTTGTTTTCGATACTTTAAGTGATTCGATCGATTGAGCATAAACATGACGCAGAAGCCAGTGATAAACAGGTTTATTCCACTTTCGAGAGAATTCATCATATGTTTTACTGTATTTATAGAGCTGGTTAGATCACGCAAAATATTAACAACATTTGTAACAGTAAGAATACATATCACAAATGTACACAACTAACTAACCTATTCCACCAGTCGTCATAAAAGTTACGATCCGCAAATCTACCCCGAAACGTTTTAGTGGTGAACTTTAATATTAAGATTATATACATATTCCTTTTGTTTTACCTGCTCAGTTCGGCAAAAGCATTCAATATACATTCAAAAATAATGTAGAAAATAAACAAGTAGTTTATCATGAAAGAAAATAAAAGCTCAAGAACGACTCTGGCCTCTGACATATTTGGATCATAAAGCTTGGGTAAGATGTAACGCTCAGTTGTGACATAAAGAAACAGGAATGATCCGAAAGTTGCCATTGTTTTTTCCAACACATATGAAACACGTATTCTAATACATTTAAGAGAGAGAGAAATGTTGATTGTTACTAACGTATACATTCATAAACCATCATTATCATCATCTTACTTTTCAGTTCTTGGGTATTCCATCCAGTACACAAGACTAGGAACTAGCAAGTAATCCAAATAATTTCCAAGTGTAACATTGCTGGGAAATCGGGTTGAACCATGCACCATTTCATCCTCCAAAAACTTGACTTCTGCCTCCATTAATTCCAATTCTTCCTTCTGCTCAATGGAATAACTTCCTTTAGTTTTATTTTTTGCAGTCCATTTGGGAATATATCCTTTCAACTGTTCAAGACGTCTCAGCTTGACCGAAAGATCACCGTTAAGCACCGTATATGAGTGTGTCTTCATCATCATGACAATGGTATGCATAGTAAAAAAACCGGATTGTACCCAGGGCCAATCTCTCCAAAACGTCCAATATATATTGACAAACAAGAAAGCGACTTGACAAACATGTTGTATTATGTACCCAACCGTATCATAAGGTATAAACCCCCACACCATCAGTTTGGAAAAAAGAACACTGAATAACGTCATTGAAACCATAGTCGCATCAGAGATCAAGAGGGCCAGACTGTCTTTTGAAATCAATCGATAAAAGCCTAAACTTAGCAAGATACCCTCTTGCTCATAACATCGTACAACCGTCTGAATAACATAAAACCCCATAGCAATCCAAAAAAGTGTATAAAATCCTCGAAAGGTACCATTTGAAGCGTCTGTATTCGATAAATCAAACTGAGTTAACCTTGCTTTAAAGTAAAGTGGTCGTTGTTTGGGAAGTTTAAATCTGTAGATAATTGGATCCTTTTCTTTTGTTGAAATAACAGGAGCCGTTGCAGTCCGAGTTATTGAAGGAGCAGGCATTGTATATTTTTATCTAAAAAAAAACGAGTAAAAAGAAGAAAAAAAAAGGGAGAGTGGTAAATAAAAAAGAAGAGAAACAGATGTAAAAAAAAATGGGGAGAAAAGAGGGCTGTTTTTGTTTATGCATTCGTCGGATATTTTCGGACTTTCCCCTTTAAACATGAAGTGACGTTTCAGGATTTTGGTGTCAAGTGCCTTCAAATTTTATTTTTTTTGTTTGGGGCGAGAAATATTTTACGAGATTTAGATTTTCCAGTGATCACAAAATACGTCATTACTTAATTATGATCTTATTCACATCATCATTGCCACTTATCTTGGGTATGATTGACTGGAGGTAATCAACCATCTAATCTGATATGTAGATTGTCTTCAAAAAGAAAAAGAGGAGAAAAGGAAATGCTTTTCATTTTTTACTATTTAGAAAACCAAACCCTTTGTGTTCATGTTTGTGTTTTGGTATTTTTATACCTGTCAAATATGGGTGATAAGGGAAAAATGATACGGTAAGCAAGCTTTATAATCATTTTTGAAATAAACCAACCCATCATGCAGATGTACAAAAGTGCTCGCAAATATGAAACAAATAACTAACAATGTCAACAATGTAAATTCACTTTTTCTCGGCAACCAAGATCAATTACTTTTGCAAAAAGAAATAGTATATCGGTGTTTAAATATGTGTTGGCGTTTGGCTGAATGATGCCAATACTCTTAACCTGCTAAACCAAAAAAGTATTTAAATTACTATATCAAAGCATGTTTCTCTTTATCTTTTATTTACCCCTTATTTCACGTAGTATTTGGTGTTTAGCTTGAATTAATACGTTTAGTTATAAAGGAGAGAGACAGAGAAGTTGAAAAAAAGGAAAGTACTTATGAAAGAGATGGGGTTAATAAAGAAAAATGTCTTACGTTTGCTACTCTTATTTCAGTACTTTCAGCTCATATCAAGTAGTAAACTTTATGTTTCTTAAATGGAAAAAAAAGGAGAAAATAAAAATAAGGTAGTAAAGCACTTGTACTGATTAATTTGAACAATAAAAACAAACAATAAAAAACGATGCGATATGATTGTTACTTTTCGTATGGGAATTTATAAAATATCGTTTTAGAATGGCTTGGCACCATCGTTAATGTGTATCCATGTTACAATCTGTTGCGTCTAGAACTTTTCGACTTTATTATTATCACTTTAAGGCACACTCACTAATTGAACACCATGTAAATGCGTATTAAAAATTTTAATAGTTTACTATTCTTATTTGTTTTAGAATTGAAGTAGGCGAGAAGGCGTTAGTGAAAAAGTGGCCCATAACCCCTTTTTTTTATATATATCTGCATTGAAGTATGGTTATTTTCAGATCATACAGAGATTGTGCCATCACATTTATCGCTCTGATTTGAACCATATCCAAAGGACCGACAGGCTGGTTTTGTTATTTTTAAAAATATGTTTCTTCAATTAGGATGCATTCAACTTTTATCATATAACTGTTTTCAAAGGCAAATATTCTACTTTACACCATTAGATAGTGAATAGTATCAACTCTATTGAGGTATTAAATTACTAATAGATCATCTAATGAATTCTATTTATTTTACGCCAGATGTAAAAAAAAAAAAATACTAGATTATTCTTAATAATGCACATTTATACGCTAATGATGCCTCATAATTATTCTAGAAAAGCCTAATAGTATAAAGATGTGTATTTATCCAATCCAACCTTAAGTTATTTCAAGTAACATTCCAATACATTTATAAGCTGTTGCAACAATGGTGAATTATACACTCACTATTTTTACAGTGGCTGGTTTATAATTCAAGACGACTGGGCATCACAGTATCGTAATACACTTTTAAAGGAAGTATTTTTTTTTCTTTTCTGTTCTTTGGAATGGTCATGTCAATCACAAGTAATCAAAGCATCCTGCATGTTATTTTGTTTATTGTTTTAATTAAACTTATTCATGTTTTTTATATATTTTTGTCAATGGACGATCCGTTGCTTACCCCAATATAAAATAAGCACCTACTACTAATCGCAAATAAAAGACATTCCTTCTCTATCATTTTTTATCTTGGAAAAATGAAAATTATTCGCGGATTCTGGCTCTAAAGAGATCTTGTCACTTGTTTTCACTTTCATATTCAAAGGATTTTTTTGGTTATTCAGTTATGATCAGCACAAAGATATGTTAAAGTGAATCCGAACCATCCATGAACTGATGTCCATCAATTTCACTTGATAACCCATTCATATTTTTCGTGTTGATAAAAGGAAAATCAGATAAATTGAATTGAAATGTTTTGACACTATTCCGTGTTTGTAAATAACAATAAAAGAAAAGAGAGTTAGCAAATAACATGTACTTTATTTTCATTTTGATAGAATTTATATATGCGATTTTCTCCGTTTTTATTTTATGGTATTAAAAAAGTTCAAGTTGTAGAGTGCTCTTTTCTAATGTAATTCAAAGCTTTTACTTTCAAAGAATGACAGCCAGTTAAAAAATAAAAATCTATCGGTAGTGCTAACCGACAAAAAGATACAAAAAACAGACTGTGTAACAATTCGGCTAATGAACTCTTAACCAAGGCATTG
Organism: Backusella morwellensis; assembly: GCA_024139395.1. NCBI lineage: Eukaryota > Fungi > Mucoromycota > Mucoromycetes > Mucorales > Backusellaceae > Backusella > Backusella morwellensis. The sequence continues at coordinate 9,356 of VCJI01001338.1, forward strand.
AGTTGAAAAGCACATCATTTAGCTTTGATTTTGCTGCAAACAGGAAAAAAGAAAGCAAAATCGATCCCAAAATAGGCTCTTATTATTTTGATGGATCATTTTTTCCATGTCAGATAATAACATCAAACAGACTGAAGCAAATTAGAAAACAAAAGCTAAATTATAGCACTTTTGTGGTACAGTGCTTTTCATCTGACATTAAACATGATATTACACGTGCAAGTACTATAAATCAAAAATGAGCTTTAATGTTTACATGTAAGGGAGGAGGTTTTTGGAAAAGAGAAAAAGTAATCTAATGTAGCTAATAATTAAGTAGGTTTGCGTGAAATATATAAATAGTGTTGAGAAATAGAAAAAAAAAAAGGAATTAAATATGTGTGAAACACCCCGTTTTGTTTTAGGTATTATTATGATTATAGCTTTTTAGTTCATTTTCAACTTGCGTTTCTCTTCGGCTTGACGCTTGCGATAAGCACGGTATTTGACATCAGTTCCGAAAAGATAATCCCACCATCTGAAAGAGGAAGCGTAGTTACCAATGAAGGCCTGGTGATGGTAGTCATGGTGTTCGGCACCGGCCCAGAAAGGAACCCAATGGCAGAGAGACCAAGGGAAGTCATAACCAGAGTGGGCATCAATGGCCTGGAAGAGACGGAAGACGATCCACACAAGCATGGTTGCTAAGTGAAGATCCCAAGCAGGTCCCATGTCAAAGATAAGAGAAGAACAAGCATGGTAAACTCTATTATAAACCCATTGATATAAGTGACAAGCCTCTCTCTTATATTATATATACTAAAACTTACAAAGGTCCACCAACTGTGCCAAAACCTAGGATCATAGTTTCGATAGGATGGGCGTATTCTGCAGCAATACCAAAAGGAGCAGCATATTCATGATGAACCTTGTGTACTTTCTTGTAAAATGGTGGCCAGTGCATAAAGCGATGCATGTGATAATGGTAGAAATCTTCGAAAATGAAAAAGATAGCGATTTGAATAGCCATGTTTGTTCTATCATCGATGATGTTATTCATTAGTAACGATACAATCCGATATGCCGCTCTTTATTTGTAACTTACAAAGCAGGGAAAGGGGCAGAAACCTTCATTCCCAAAATAGTAGCCATAGGATGGAAAAAGAAAATCAAAGGACCCTCAAAAACAAAGTGAGCATAAAGAACCTTCTTGGTACAGTTCCAGTAGTCATCGTTTGAATTTTCCTTGCTCTAATGAGAGCGAGATGAGTTAAGATCTGAATTAAAGTCATCTACTTTTTTTTTTCATCATCTAAACTTACTGGCTGTAATTTATACTTTTGGAAGTAAGGAATGAAATCACAGATCAAGAAGGGAATGAAGCGACCAAAATAAACAATCTCGTGCATCAAGAAGGCAAAGATACCTGTAACGACGAGAGGGTTACGGCCCTCATACATACTTTCCCATTGTGTTTCGATCCAGTTTAGCTGAGGTGCATTAGTCAAGGTGGAGTTGGCTAGTGCTTCCATCTTGAGAAGATATATATATATTGTGTTATAAAAGAAAAGAATAAAAACCAAAATATAAAAAAGAAAAAGCAATTGAGAAGTATTTATACTAAAAAATTTAAATTCCCTAATTCGGTGCCTGGATTGTTAGTCAGGCCAATCAAATCAAAGAAAAGTATATCTGCTATGGTTACAAAAATCTATCACGTGGAATTTTCGGTGCACATTGTAAAAGTCCGTGCCGGACCTGCAAAAATAAGCGCAGAATGAAAATCCTGATTTGACACCTTCCCCATACCTTTTTTCACTTTGTCTGCGAATTACCCCGCGCATTGATTTTTTCATTTGATCAAGCTATTTAAAGCCCATGCGGATCGAAATTCACTCTACTTTTTTCTATCACTGCTTTTCTAAAAATAACACTCAATTTACATGCTATTGATCCCATTTTACTTCATTTATTCTTTTTCTTTTGGCTTACTATTATTAAGAAGCTAAATAACTTGAATACAATTGACACATGACATACACATATTGAGCACACTCTGAAAGTACTTTCATTTTTGTAAGAAATTAATTGATTATATACTATGAGTATTATAAAACTAAAAAACTACGTCAGGTGAAATGGTGTAAGGGACACTTTTAGCACGATTGATCATGTTAATATTATACTCTAGTTTATTGGAGGTACACGCCGTTATAAAAAGCAGACTCTCTCTTTCACTTTTATACAATTCACCGTATATTCATATATGAATCGTTTAGTATAGAGCACAAATCTTAAGTAGCCTTTTTATAACACCCATAGATAACTAACGTTCTTCAGTTCCTCTTCCACTACACCTGGGGGGTCTATTTGATACAAGGGAGTCCAATCTTTCTGATGCCCTTTGCTCTTTAGCTTTTTATTTAGCCAAAACTTTTAAACCATATGTTGGAAACTATGAATTTCTTGATAATAGATAAAAAAAAAAATGGTACAAAATAACACAATCAGTTTTATAATAAAATGAAATCAATACAGAATGAAAGACAAACAAACGAAACCGGCTTCTACATACAAAGAAAGTGGGAATGAACGACAAGATTATATACAATAATATGGATTAGGAAACAAAAAATCAAGCTTTATTTTTTATACCATTTGGTCTGATTTTTTAGTTTACTTTCGACTTGTTCTTTAGTTGAGCTTGGCGTTTGCGATAAGCGCGGTATTTGACATCCGTGCCATAAAAGTAGTCAACCCAACGGAAAGAAGATGCATAGTTACCCATCAAAGTCTGATGGTGAAAATCGTGATGATCAGCACCAGCCCAGAAGGGGATCCAGTGGCAGAGAGACCAAGGAAAGTCGTAGCCTGAATGGGAGTCAATAGCTTGGAAGAGGCGAAATACGATCCATACAAGCATAGTAGCTAGATGAAGATCCCAAGCAGGTCCCATATCAAATAAAAGAGATGAGAAAGCATGATAGATTCTAAAAGAAATGTATAAATACCAACATATATCTATTGACGTTTTTATAAAACTTACAAAGGTCCACCAACTGTGCCAAAACCTAGGATCATAGTTTCGATAGGATGGGCGTACTCTGCAGCGATACCAAGAGGCGCGGCAAACTCATGATGAATTTTGTGTACTTTCTTGTAAAAAGGTGGCCAATGCATAAAACGATGCATATGATAATGATAGACGTCTTCAAAAATAAAAAATATGGCAATCTGAATAGTCATGTTTGTTCTATGACGAGTTTTTAGTATCAACGTAATAATCGCATGGGACACCTTACTTACAAAGAAGGGAAAGGAGCAGATACTTTCATTCCCAAGGTAGTAGCCATAGGATGGAAAAAGAAAATCAAAGGACCTTCAAAAACAAAGTGGGCATAAAGAACCTTCTTGGTGCAATTCCAATAATCGGTGGTTGTATTTTCCTTGCTCTATCAGAATATTCAAATGAGCTTAGTGTTCCTTGTTGTTCATAAAAGTAACTCACCGGTTGAAGCTTATATTTCTGAAAGTAAGGAATGTAATCACAGATAATAAAGGGAATAAAGCGACCAAAGTAAACGATTTCGTGCAATAAGAAAGAAAAGATTCCCGTAACTATAAGAGGGTTACGACCCTCATACATGGTTTCCCATTGACTTTCTATCCAATTCAATTGTGGTGAGTCGGCCAAGGTGGTATTAACTAGTGTATCCATCTCTGTGAAAAAGTAAGAAGGGATAAGAAGAAAAACAATAGTTGTGAAGTAGCAGAAATTTATACTAAAATGATTGCTTCCTGGATTCTTAGTCAAGCCAATCAATTCAAAGCAGAAAATGGTTAATGTAGGACTTTGTAGATATGTGCGTAGAATGAAAAAAAAAGAGAAAAAAAAAAAACTTGAATTGACGTTTTCCCCGCATTATTTTTTGTCGTTGCATGTCTGCCTACTACCCCGTGCAATGGTAACAGATTGAATTGCGTTACTATCGATATCAAAATGTATTTAAACCCCAACACAGATCAAGGTTCACATTATTCTTGGCTTTTTAACTTTCGGGAATAGCAGCGTGTTTTATTTGATTCCTTTTCTTTAGCAGGGAGCTGTATACAAAACATGCGTTGCGACCAAAACAAAATAGATTAAGTTTAAACGGAATGAGTCATGCTGGAAACTATTTAACAGTGTGTGTGAGTTGTTTTTATTTATAACAATCGTAAGGGAGTGACAATAAACATATTTGGTTGGTTACCATTAAATCAGAAAGATTAATAAGCAAAGGTCATTCGGGCTTTTCTAAACATCTTAGGTCCTTTTATTAAAACATAAATAGCAGATCGAGAAGCTTTCTATCGCCGTTAATATTACCAACAAAAAAAATAGAGATTCAGTAAAAACGTACTTTGGTAGCCTTTAGAGTTATAAATGCCCTTATAAATAGCGATATAATAGTTACGTTTATTAATTCACTCTATTCCACGCGGTTTGCAATTACAAATATATGGTATCAAAGTATAGTTTTATTTTTCAAAGAGTAGGAAGAATACCAAGCTACCTAACATTCATTAGAAGGAACTTGTCAAATTTTATAATTCGCTTCTATGAGAAACCTTGTAGTAATTAATTTCAAAAGAGAAAAAAAAACAGCAGTGTTTATAATAATCGAATGGTTTATAGATGACTTTGAAACATATAACTTTATGTACATGGAGAAAAATATCAAATAACCTGTCCTTTAGACTTTTTGAAATTTACTACTCAATATTGAATATTATATAAAGATGTGTTAGCCAAAGGATAGGTTAAGGAGTTGTTTTAAAGGATTCTGCATTAGCTTCCGTTTTCCGTTTGTATTTATGCTTCTATTTTAGTCATTATATTGTTTTAATATGACTTTCTATGAATTCAGGGAAAAATATATTCCTTAATATCTCAGAAAGTGTATACAATAATATTGATTTCCCGGGTTGATCAGTTCATTTAGGTACATGTTTTTTTTCTCAGTGTTTGTTTTAAATCTATTTATATGGAACTGTCGGATCAGATTCTAAGCAAGTTGTAATCGTAGAAGAAAATTATATTTAGTAGACATTCACATAACATGAAGTATTTTTCTAAATTTCTTAAAAAGCGAGAGACAAGTATTCTTTTTAGGATATGAGCTAGTTACCTTAATAAATATGGTAAATAACAATGGTAGAATGATTCTCAAGAATCTACAACTTTTATTTGTTGCTCATGATTTTATTTAAGGGGGGAGAAAACATCCTCACATAGAGGTGTATATAAATAAAATAAGTTCGGTCATAGAGGCAGACATCGTACAACGTGGACTATGAGTCATTTAGTTTTGATATCCATTTTTATTATTTGTTTTCATCTTTATCTTATATAGACTCATCTTTTTATAATATATAATAGCTGTAGAATCATACTCGTGTATACAAAGTAATAGTCAAAAATGTGTTGAACAGATAGTTGGAGCACTCAAAGGACAAAACTACATATAGATGTACTTGGCAATCATTTTATATATTTTTTTTTTCTTTATTATTTCCTGCTACTACTTGCTATAGTAGTGATATGCTTTATTTCGATATAAAAAACAGCTTGACAAGATCTTTCTAAAAAAAACGAGAGAGAAAACATTGTATTAGTATCAAATATAGATGGTGTATAAAGAGCTATCGCATTTATGTCATCATGGCTACGAATTTTTGACTACGTTTTGGCTTTAACGCAAGTAAAAAAACAAAAAAAAAATTTGAGCTGTTTGATTCACACTGCATTCATATTCGACTTATGTAGAGATATTGTAATTCATATTTTGAGGATAGGATGCTACCAGCGCAGCATGTTATTGTAACAATAAAACCGGTTATATTTCCTGCAAAAATATGAAAAAGATGATGTTTCTTTGAAAGAAAGACAGATAAAAAAAATGACATGATACAAACCTGTTATAAAACAAAAAAAAAAAGAAAGTTTCCATTGTTTATCAAATGATGAATAATCGTTTTATAATAACGATATACATTTTCAACCATCATTTATTACATTCTCTAATTTTATGGATGTTATACTAATGATTGCTTTCAATCAATTCATAATAGTTGCTTTGAGCTGATGACTAGTTCACTTGTGACAACATTTTCTAATAAAAAAAAAGTTGTTATCATTGGACAAGTTTAATCAGTCATGAGCATCGAGATCATGCATTCTACAAGATGGTAGCTTGAAGTGTTGGAGTTAAGGCAATTTAATACATATACGAGTAAGTTCATTTAATGAAAAGCACCTTTATGTGAATCTATTAAGAAAACCAACGCAAGAGTCATTGGAGAATTGTATCTCTTTTGATATATAGAAACCCCACCTTTTTTTTTGCATTTTTATCTCTATAAATGATGATGAGAGTACAAAATCTTTGGTACTTTGAATGACAACATATTTTACTTGAAAAGTACAACAATTATTTATTGGCATTAATAAGACATAATAACTCTTTATTCATATATATATATTTTATTTTTTTCCAAATCTAAAGCTTGACTGACCGTAAAGTGATTAAGTAAAAAAAAAAAAGGGGTCAGTATTTGTCAGAGTAAGAGTTAGAAAGATTTTCACATTGTCATTAATTTGAGCCATCTGCTTTTCTCTCTGCGACGTATCGACTTAACTCTTCATCCAATTTTGCCATCTTGGCTCTCTCACTCTCTTTCATGTAATCATCAAGTGCGCGGTCCAGATCTGCAACAGTTTCCTTTTTACTTGATACACGCTTCTTACTTGATGCATTCCTTTTACTTATTTTTTTCGCTCTTACAGTATGCTGAGCTCTAGTTTTTGAAGGGCTTGGTGGACCAAGTCTGGCAAATACACTCACTGATTGCTCTTTTTCCTTTTGTCTTTCCAATCGCTTAAATCTATTTCAAAGTTTTACAATGCCATTCAATATACTCTCTCTTTTCTAGTTTTACCTTTCATTAAGGCTGGGCCCAGTGATAATTGCTCGGGTGGTGTACATTGTGTATTCGCTACTTGAAAAAAAAAGTTTAGTACATTTTGCAAGGTTGACATTCAGAAAAGAAGCATAGCTTACCGTGTCATTATCGTAGATATACCAATACTAAAGAGTAATGCTAGGCTATCAAACAATCATTAGAATTATATAGAAAGTAGTTTAAGGGCGCCTTCTTACCTTTATGTGCTTTGAAGGGTTTTGCTTGTATAAAAGTTGAAAGAGAAAGGGGAAAGGGCAATGATAAAAAAAAAA
>VCJI01001341.1:6381-42919 GCA_024139395.1 Backusella morwellensis
TAAACCACTACTTTGGCAATGTACTAAATACAGAAATGACATTGTACATTAGTATTTATCAGCAAACAAATAAATAAAAGGCAAAGAAAATTAAAGTGTTTCTGCACATGCTTCGATGAAAACAATACTAGCAAATATATATGTTATGTATTAGAAGAAAAAAAGATCTATTTACAATGTTATAATAAGTCTGCGGTGTGATCGGTCCCTTGTTGTTGCGTGAAGTTATGATTGTCGATTTCTCTGTCTTTAATCCAGAACGTCACAGATAAAAATAAAATTATTTAACGAAAAGCTTGTTTATTTATAAAATGATATTATAAGATAACTATAAGGTAAGGGGTAGTCAGGTGATACTGAGTTTAATACCCACTATGTATCAGTTAAAAGTATTTAATAAAAAAAAAATAATGCTGCTTAATAATGATGCTGTTGTGGGAATAAAAGACGCTATTATCATATGCATTTTATGTCTACAAGATTTCATTCACCGCCATAGAAGCTCTATATTTGCCTTTCCCCACATTTTAAGTATTGTTTTTCTTTTCTTTTCTGTTCTCTTCATATATAATCAACTTATATTAAACCCTACCACCCCTTTTCTGCTTACATATAATGAGCCTTAAAACATTCACTGTAGAAGAAGTCAAGAAGCATTCTTCTGAAGGAGATCTTTGGATCATTATCGATAATGGCGTCTATGATATGAGTCGCTTTATCGATTTACATCCGGGAGGCGTACAGCCCATTCTCGAGTACGCTGGTAAGGATGCTACTGATGCATTTTACGGTTTGCATCGTCAGGAAGTCCTTATAAAGTATGACCGATTCAAGATTGGTCTCATTGCAAACCAAAAACCTCAGATTGCCGTGTACCAACCCGGAGACATTTCAAAGGTTCCTTATGCCGAGTCCAGTGCTTGGATGGGATACAAGTCTCCTTACTTCAAGTACGTAAAAAAAAAAAAGAAAAAAAGAATTATCTATATATGGGAAGAACAGTGATTGACACTTTTTTCCCGTCCTTTTAATGCACATAGGGAATCTCATTTTAAATTCCGTGCTGCTGTACGCAAAGTAGCCGACAGCTTAGCTGTAGAAGCTCGTGAATTTGAGGATGCCGGCACCAAGCCGAGCGATGAATTTATGAAGAAGTTGGGTGATAATGGATTGTTAGCTGCTAACATTGGTCCTGGCCCATGGTTACACGGTATGGTATTCCCTGGTGGTATCACCGGTGAAGAATTTGATTATTTCCACGAGGTAAAAGAAAAAAAATTATGTGGTGTGTGAAAAAAAAAAAGACTTAAATGTTATACTAGATGATTCTTCATGAAGAACTTGCTCGCTGGAAAGTTCGTGGTTTTGATGATGGTGTTCTTGGTGGTATGATTATTTCTGCACCAACTGTTCTAAACTTTGGTAAACCTGATCTCAAGAAGAAGGTTAGTCCAGGAGAAAAAAAAACGCGGGATATTTGTATATGTTAAGCTCATTCTTCTCCTTTTTTCTTTTTTCTTTTTTTTTTTTTTAAAAAAAACAGGTCATTCCTGAAGTATTTTCTGGTAAGAAGCGTATCTGTCTCGCTATTACTGAACCTTATGCTGGTTCTGATGTTGCCCGTATCCGCGCTACTGCAAAGAAGACTGCTGATGGTAAACATTATATCGTGAATGGTGTTAAGAAATGGATCACTGGTGGCTGCTGGGCAGACTACTTCTCCGTTGCTGTCCGCACCGATAAGGGTCTCTCCATGTTGTTGATTGAACGCAGTGAAGGTGTTGAGACCAAGTTGATCAAGACCTCTTACTCACCTAGTGCTGGTACAGCTTATGTTAGCTTTGAGAATGTAAGTAAATAGTAAAAGTAATATAACAAGGAAGAAAGGGTGTTCTTATGCTTTATTATGTTACTGTAGGTTAAAGTTCCCGTCGAAAACTTGCTTGGTAAAGAAAACCACGGTCTTCTCGTCGTACTTTCCAACTTTAACCATGAACGTTGGGTCATGCTGACTGGTTCTTCTATGGCCTGCCGCATTGTTATTGAAGAATGCTTTAAATGGGCCAATCAACGCAAGGTGTTTGGTAAGCGACTTATTGATCAGCCTGTGATTCGTAACAAGCTTGCAAAGATGATTTCTAGTCTTGAAAGTGTACATGCTTGGATCGAAAGCATCACTTATCAGATGTGCAATATGGATTACAGTGAACAGTCTGATAAACTTGCAGGTCCCATTGCCCTTTGTAAATACCAGGCTACTCGCATGATGCACGATGTTTCTGATGATGCCTGCCAGATCTTTGGTGGTCGTGCTATTACAAAGACTGGAATGGGTAGAACCGTTGAAACTTTACAAAGAACTTATAAGGTAACGTCTATATATTTCGAATTTCTGATATTTCTCACTTCTCATAACTGTTTTTACTTTAGTTCTCTGCTATTCTCGGTGGTGCAGAAGAAATCATGGCTGATCTTGGTGTTCGCCAGGCAATGAAGAAGTTCCCCTCTGACAGTCGCCTATAGATGGATAGTTCCTTGACTATGAAATCGTCATATATGATGATTTGTGTTTTTTTATGAAAATAAATAAGCTATAGTGCCTCCTTTACTATGCTTAAATAAAAAGAAATGTTATGCCAATGTATCACACAAGCCAGCTACTGTAGATGTGTTTCGACATTTGGGAAGAATAGATACCTTGTATCAAAATAACAAGGAGATCTACGAAAGAAATTAAACACAGTTTGATACTAAACATATGTTCAAATATTGGATTGGAAGAGAAGAAAACATCATCTCGTTTCAAAAGCAGACTACTTTTTAGCTTACAAACAAGAGTCAATTAAACGATGGCATCAGTAAATACTGTCTTCGCGACCTTTATTGGAGTTAGTAATTAAAGGGAGTTTGTTATTTTCTCGGTTCAGCAGCTCAAGTATATCATTTCAAAATATATAAGATAACACACGACACTTCGTGGATATATACAGCTCTACCGAATCTTTTGAAGAAACAAATACATAATAAGAGATTGAGCCAATAACACTTTATAATAAAGTAAACTGTTAGTTTATTTATTATCTTTTCCTTCTCTCTCTCTCTCTCTCTCTCCCCTCTTATCAAGAAAAAAAAAGTAAATGATCTTCCAGACACAGTGATAATTACATCAAATAATAATAATAATCCATGGTAGACTTTCTTAGTAGATTTTTCTGGAACCAATCACATTCATCATGCACGTAGAACACAATGGTTTATTATTATATAAAATTATGGACGCTCAAATCAAACATTGCTCAATAAAAAAAGTTGGTGTATAAGAAGAAGATAGCACTGTATTAAGTAGACCTATGCGAACCCATGGTAATAAACTTTATTTATTTATCTGAAAAATCAGATCACAAGAAGTTAAGTCACGTTTGTACAGTCACCATAATGGAAGTTCTAAAAATATTAAATCCAAACACTAAAATTAGTAAAATCAAATTTACGGGCAACACGGACAATGTATTTATTTCGGAGATTACATCTACGGCAATTGAGAAAACTTCTCCGATCCTGTCAATTATATCAGAAGAAGGTTTGATTGAAAGCAACGAATATTAATAACAGAGGAGTTTACATTATTAGGATCATCAATATTGTATATCAATATAAGGCTATATGATTATTTCATGGTTGTTATACGAACATAAAGCAAGAGTATAGCATACATCTATCAGTATATATACACGTGGATCAAAGCATGTCATTTTCTACACAACATACGCTAATAAAAATAATAACTGTTATTAATGTTCTGTGTTCTTTTTCCTTTTATTTAATTTTGAATTTACAAATAATAGTGTAGAATGTTGACTTTCTGCATTTTTATAATAAACAAAAAGCCACCGAACAATAGTTACATCCGTACAACATAATTACGGGACCAAAACAACGAAAACAGAAATAAGCTAGTTTGGGCTTGTAATTTTTTTTTATCCCATCCATTCCTTTATGTTCTGAACATGTAAGCTTTCATTATTTAAAGAAGTCAACATTAAAAAAGAAAAGAAAAAGGGGATTGGTAGTTTTTTGGTGATTTACTTTTCTTTGGATTTGACATCCGATTTGCTTAATTGGTGTAACTTTCAATTAATATTCAATTAATAAAAAAGAATGAACAACAGTAATAGCAATTTCAATAATAAAATAATAGTAAGAAGTGAGATCTTATGTGTGTATTTCATTTTAAACTATTTAAACTATATATGTATAGAAAGCGCTTTTATATGAAAAAAAAGTATCGATAGAAATGTCAGCATTTCTGACTTATTTAATTTTTACTTGCTAAAATAAAACTATTTCCTTTTTTTGTACCACGAAAACTATAAATAAACCAAACAACTGTGATCAAAACGTTTTTTGATTTCAAATAAAATCGGAATGCGTTCTCATAATTGAGTATAAGAGAAAGCGAACAAAGGGAAGATGAAGAGCGAAGAAAAGTAATTTTATATAGAATTTGAACTCTTCTTCCCCCTTTTTTCAAAGTCTCCTTTTTCATTATTTCACCAACTCGCCACAATCACCATTTGGTGATAATAGCCTATTTGAACAAAAAGGCTTATTTTAGTTTCACTTTTCACTGAAACAATATTTTATGTTGGGAAAGTAGTTTATCATCTTGAGATGGTAGCCCATTTATCACGAAACTGTTGATTTGTCTTCATGTGACCTCGAATTAAAAGAGAATATCTCTAAAAATAAGACAATTATATACACTAAAAGGATTTTTATTTATTGTTTATCGATGTGAAAGTTTTCATATTTCGCAGCTATGTTTATGCCATTTCATATTTGTCAAAAGAGAGAGAGAGAGAGAGAGAGAGAGCGAGAGTGAGAGGGTCCCTTAAATAGAGAAAGCGAGAAACTACCCCTGAATCATAGCGATTTAAGGGAGGAAGTGAGTTTCCATGTCTCTGTTCTTTTCTTAAATGCAGATCAGAGCGCCGTTCCAAAAATAAAGAAAAAATGTCGTCAATCCCAAAAGAAAAAAGGAGAAGAGGCCTTTCCTTAAACAATAACTTGTCATTCAACAGCACCTTTCTTTTTTACTGTGGCTGTAGTAGTAGTTGCTGTTGCTTAATAAAAGATATACATAAAAGAAGTATAAAAAAAGAGGAGAAAAAGGCACTTTATATTTCATAATGAAAAGGCCTCTCCTCAATTTCATGTATTAACAATTGATTATTCTTTTTTCTTTTCTTTGTTTCTTTTTTCTTTTATAAATTACTTTTGCCTTTTTCCACCATGAAAATTATATCATTGGATTTTATATATATATATATATAAAGCAAGAATTCTGATTTAATATTTTTTTATTTATCTCATATTTTCTTTTTATAATAAATATCGATTGCTACAATAAATGCCCCCCTTCTCATATTTTATGCGGGGAACATTTTAAGGTTGATCCAAGCTATTTCAAAGTTTGTTTTCTTTCTACTTCTTCGTAATGTATTTTTATTGCTATTAACATGGATGGCGTATGTTATGAGTAAATATCTTTTTATGTTCTCTAAAATGAGAAAAGCAAAAATAATGATAATAATAGGATCAATGTTCACCCTGAAAATGCACAGAGTTAATTGTGCACTAGTATATTTTACTGTCTAATTTGATTTGATAAGAACTTGATATATATATCTGCCTTTTCTTTTTTAATTGTGTCTTTAAATAAGTCAAAATAAAGAAAGAAGAATGATTAGGTCGTACAAAACTATATTTTAAGTTTTTTTTTCTTTACACTCAAATCAATCAATTTAAATGTTGAAATCGAGTCCTAGGCTATCGAGAATGGAACAGGAAAAGCATTAAATGTTTTATTGATGTTGTCTTGGTGATAAATATTTACTTGGATACAAGTTTTTGAAATCAAAAGTTGTCAACTACATGAATGAAATGAGTTTTTTAAAACTCGTATTCTTTTTTTTAAATGATTAATTGACTAATCAAAACATATGAAGAAAAAAAAAAGACATTCTTCGATTAAAGTAGAAATGATATCTCCTTTCCTTCTGCCTTTACAATGTTCTTACATTATATACAAACTAAAAAATAAATAAGTATTCTTGTGAACTCTTTGTTTATTTGATGATGTCAAAAAAAGTAATTCTTTTTTAATAATAGAAAATATATTTAGAAAAAACTTTATTTACAAAACAACAACAACAATAAAAAAAACTTTGGCCCCGTCCTTCATGGATGCTACTCCGATAAGCTGGTAAAAGATAACCGACATCTCAACGTTTTGTTGATATATTCTTTTTTACAAACAGCAAGCATCATTTTAGAATAGCGCATCTCATTAATAAAAAATAGTAAAGTATTTATCCCCCATCGCCATAAAAGGCAATAGGGGGTTAAAGTAGGTAAAAATAGCTGCAGACGTGTTTGGTGTATTCGACGTTCCACCAAAAAAAAGAAGGGAAAGAGGGGGTATTTGATTATTTATTTCTATTTTTTGTTGTTATTTCACCCTTCTTTTCTTCTCTTTCTCTCTTTTTTCCCTTTTTCTATATTTTATTATTTTCTCTTCTCTTTTATATATACATAAACTTTTTTTATTTCAAGAAAAAGAGAAACATAGCATTTTTTTTTATCTTTTTAAATTAAAAATAGAAAAAAAATGCAAGACGACTCACGTATAGATCTGACATGCTTGGTCAGTTCGAGTCAAAGTCCTCCTTCTGAAGATAGCATCTCTAATTTACTTCAAAGTCGATATAAAAGAAACCAACCATATACCCGCATTGGTCATACTAATTTAGTGGTCATCAACCCTTATCAGCCACTTGAAATATTGAACGATGCCACCCTTCGATCTTACGCTGATATCGGATATAGAAATGTAGTGGAAAACAAAGTCTTCATGCAGCCCCATGTTTACGATTTAGCTGCGAGGGTTTACTTCCATATGCGAAGAACGGGTGAAGATCAAAGTATCATCTTGAGGTGAGCCTTTTTTTTTTGTATAGTCGGGGTTAGGAATTGGGCTGGTTGCAATTTACCTGGAGGAGTAAAAAATCAAGGGCAACCCAGCTATTGGCCATGGAGTTAATTACTTGTATATATATATATATTTATATTTATATTCATATATGTATTATGTACAGTCATCAACTACATGTTCATTTTTTCTTTTATATTTTATATTCTACATTTTATAAAAACTTATTTACTTATCATTATTGTTGTTTTCTTTTTGTGTTACAATGTAATATAGTGGTATCACCGGCTCCGGAAAGAGTACGACACGATCACATCTTCTCAATCAGTTGCTGTTACTATCGACACATTCAAAGAAAGAAAACAAACTCCAGCAGCAAATCCAGAACTCCGTTGTCATTCTAGAAGCTTTCGGCCATACAAAGACTACACAAAATGCATCTGCCTCCAAGTTCGGTATGTTCCAGGAGCTCCAGTTCTCTGAACGAGGTCGCATTCTCGGTGCAAAAACATTGACATACGCATTTGACAAGTCCCGAGTGACTTGTGTACCAAAGGACGAACGCTCCTTTAATGTATTTTATTCACTTTTAGCTGGTACTAGCCCGGAAGAACAAACTGCACTTCACATCAATTTCCCTCCAGAGTCTTTTAGTTATCTTGCCCAGTCCAAAACCATCAAAGTACCCGAAATCAACGATGAGATCGCCTTTGCTGACCTCAAGAGCTCACTTAAAGTCTGCGGCTTCAAGGCAAAGACTGTCACCCAAATCTTCCAGCTTTTGGCCGCCATTTTACATATCGGTAACCTTCAGTTTGTTGATGAAGGCTCTGGTAATCAGACACAAGAAGCATGTGCAGTGCGTAACCGTGAAGTATTAGAAGTCGTTGCCGTCATGCTAGGTGTATCACCTTCTAAACTCGAACAATCACTGACTTACAAACTGAGATTAATTCGGAAGGAACTTTGTACCATGTTTTTAAATACCCAGGGTGCCACTGAACAAAGAGATGCACTTGCTCGCGCTCTTTACCATGTCTTGTTCCTTTGGATTGTCGAATCAATCAACACAAAGATCTGTTACAACGATGGTGAGCCCGCCAATTTTGTAGGTGTTCTCGATCAATTTGGTTTCCAAAATTTCAAGACAAACGGCTTTGAGGAGTTCTGCGCCAATTTTGCAAACGAACGTGTCCATCAGTTTATTATTGATCAGCGCTTCAGTGATAACCAAGGCTTAAACCAGGCTATGCTCCGCGATGGTGTTGTCCTCCCCAAGATCTCTACCATGGACAACACAGGTTGTTTGGAACTACTTGTTGGCAAGGAGCAGGATACACGTGAGAAAAATGTAAACAAGTCAGCTGCTCTTGGATTGGGAGGTATTGTCGGAGTCATGGACCGAGATTGCGCCAAATATCAAACAGGTGCAACAGAGGCCACCAATGCAAACTTTTTGGCCAGTGTACAACGTCAATATGGCTCGAACAATTCTTTTGCAAAGTCTGGACACGCCTATTCGTTTGGTATCAACCACTTTTCTGGTTCCGTTCATTATACAGTAGAATCATTTTTGGAAAAGAACTTGGATGATTTGTCTCCCGATTTCGTTAGTCTGCTGCGAGATAACAGCACCAATACATTTGTCTCCAACTTGTTTGAGAGTTCAGCTATGGCCACCGAATCACATCCAAAGGAC
This sequence comes from Backusella morwellensis, assembly GCA_024139395.1. Taxonomy (NCBI): domain Eukaryota; kingdom Fungi; phylum Mucoromycota; class Mucoromycetes; order Mucorales; family Backusellaceae; genus Backusella; species Backusella morwellensis. The sequence goes on from VCJI01001341.1 coordinate 15,072, forward strand.
GATCGTACCATTGTCAAGGCTCAATTAACAAGCAAGCCCACTCGTGCTCCCTCCATGAAGCGCCCCAATAAGCGTCGCAACAATAACGACAAGCAGTTTGATGCCTCCATGCCTATACCAGAAGGGGGCGAACTGGACCAAGATGAAATTAGAAAGCAAAAATTAATCAAAGATGCTGAAGATGCCTACCAAAACATGCAGGTGACAACCGTCATGGATCAGCTTTACATGACCTTGCGTGATTTGTTTTACACAATGGCGGATACCCGTATCTACAACATCATCCATATTAGACCTAATGATACCCAAACCGCCGATCTTTTTGATACTAAGCGTGTAAAGGCACAGATTCGCGCATTTTTGTTACCCGATCTGACTGTTAGATGTGCCACCTCAGACTATGCAAATTATTACACTTTTGGTGAATTCCTTGTCCGCTATGAACGCTTGGCATCATCTTTACAAATTGACAACTCAAGACCAGAGCGTGATCAAGTTGAATCTGTCCGTGCTATCATGAACTACACAGAGCTTCAGGCTTTCATCGGTCATGACATGATTTGGCTCTCGTACGATACTTGGAAGGAGTTGGAAGATGGCTTACGTGCCGCTGAGAAGGAAGAACGCGATCGTGCAAAGGGTGGTGTGCTCGATGCAAAACAAGAAATTACCCAGAACACAACAGATCAAGGTCACCCTGGCATGATGACAGGTTATCAAGACAGTCAGGATCGCTTGCTGCCGATTGGTGGTGGCTACATGGATGATAATCTTGGTCCCATTCGTGCTTTTGAAGATGGTGCAAGCTATGTTGAAAGCGACGATGGAATGAAACGTGATATGGAAGGCAGTCAATGGGGAGATGAATCAGAATGGGGCATGAAGGGATTGTCTGAAGGGTAATTATTATTATTTTTTTTGTTTAAAAAAAAAAAAGATAAAAATATCATTCAAAAACAAAATGTAAACAAACATGAAGCACATTAATTTAACTTGTATTTCTATTTTTATCTGTAGATTCGGACCCAATATGGACATGAGTAAGATGGTTGAAGATTATCAAACACCTCAACATGAATCAGTTGAAGAAATGCCCATTACAGCCGTTCGTATATGGTGGGTTCGATTTGTCTGGCTGATGACTTGGTGGATCCCCTCTCCCTTTTTAAGCTGGTTTGGAAAAATGAAACGTGAAGATGTACAGATGGCATGGCGTGAAAAGGTTACACTTTGTATTATTATCTTCTTCTTTTCTGCAATTACTATTTTTGTCATTGTTGGACTTGGTGAAGTTGTATGTCCAGGAACTCGTAATATGTATTCTACCGCAAACGTCCAAGCCCACAGTACCACTGATGATATGTACATGAGTGTGCGTGGTGTTGTTTATGATGTCACTAATTTTGCAAAGAGCCAACACGGAAGTACTTCAAATACTGCTACTACTGATTTAATGACCCCTTTGGCTGGTCTAGATGTATCTTCATCCATTCCTCCCCCTCTTACTGTTGCCTGTTCAGGTTTGGTTAGCTCCTCCACAATCAAGGTCACTCCTAATAACACTTTGGTCCAGGCAAGTTTCACTCACTACTCTGGTGACCAGCTTGTCATCCCCACATTGACCAAGATGCAGGATACCACATGGTACTGGGATTACTTCTTGCCTACCATGAGTTTGTACAAAAAGGGTAAAGTTGTTATCCCTATTAGCACATTGGCTGAAGATTACCAAGGTTGGAGCCGTTTAGCACTTGCTATTAACGGCAAGGTTTACGACATCAATGATTATATGAGCACCGCAAAGACTTATGACTCTGGATCTACTGCCAACCAATATCACTACCTTAGCACTGCTGTTGAAGACATCTTTACAAAGTTCAGTGGTACTGATGCTACAGATAAATGGAACCAATACAAGGGTACAATGTCTCAGGAGGAGCAAGATGCAAATATGAACTGTCTCAACAACTACTTCTATATTGGTGATGTTGACGAACGTGATTCCGCTCGCTGTCAGTTTACTAATTACTTGCTTTTGACTGCTGCTTGTCTCATGTGTCTTGTTATTGTTGTCAAGTTCTTGGCTGCTCTCCAATTTGGTGGTGCACCTACACCCGAAGATCATGATAAGTTTGTCATTTGCCAAGTTCCTTGTTATACCGAAGATGAAGAATCTCTCAAGAAGACTATTGACTCCTTGACTGTGATGAACTATGATGATAAGCGCAAGTTGCTCTACATTATTGCTGATGGTATGATTATGGGTAGCGGAAATGACCGCCCTACTCCCCGTATTGTACTTGATGTCCTTGGTTATGATACAAAGAATGATCCTGAACCACTCATGTTCAAGTCCATTGGTGAAGGCTCTAAGCAATTGAATTACGGTAAAGTCTACTCTGGTTTGTACGAATGTGAAGGCCATGTTGTTCCCTACGTTGTTATTGTCAAGGTCGGTAAAGCATCTGAACGTGCTAAACCTGGTAACAGAGGCAAGCGTGATTCCCAAATGATTTGTATGAACTTTTTGAACAAGGTTCACTTTGACAGTGAAATGACACCTTTGGAACTTGAAATGTATCATCAGATTAAGAATGTTATTGGTGTTAACCCCTCTTTCTACGAATATATTCTCATGGTTGATTCAGATACAGAAGTTATGCCCAACGCCCTTAACCACATGATCTCCTGTATGTTGCACGATGGTCGTATTATTGGTCTTTGTGGTGAAACCAAGCTTGTCAATGAAGATCGCTCTTGGACTACCATGATTCAGGTTTATGAATACTATATTTCTCACCATCTTGCAAAGGCCTTTGAATCCTTGTTTGGTTCTGTTACTTGTCTTCCTGGTTGTTTCTGTATGTACCGTATTCGTACTCCTGTTAAGAACGAGCCCTTGATTATTTCTCCCAAAGTCATTTCTGATTACTCTGACAATCATGTTGATACACTCCATAAAAAGAACTTGTTGCACTTGGGTGAAGATCGTTATCTTACCACTTTGATGATGAAGCACTTCCCTCAGTATAAGATGAAATTCACTGCACATGCTCAGTGTAAGACTGTCGCCCCTGATCGCTGGAGAATTCTTTTGTCTCAACGCCGTCGTTGGATTAACTCTACTATTCATAACTTGTTTGAAGTTGTTCTTTTGCCTGATCTTTGTGGTTTCTGTTGTTTCTCTATGCGTTTTGTTGTCTTGATTGATCTGATTGGTACTCTTTCGCTTCCTGTATCTGTTGTTTACCTCGTTTATCTTGTCTATGTTATTGCGTCTAAAACAGGTCCTCTTCCTATTTTGGCCCTTGCAATGTTGGCAGGTATCTACGGTCTACAAGCCATCTTGTTTATCTTGAAACGCCAATGGCAGCATATTGGTTGGATGATCTTCTATATCCTTGCTATTCCTGTGTTCTCCTTTTTCTTGCCGATATATTCATTCTGGCATTTCGATGACTTCTCTTGGGGTAATACCCGTGTTGTTGTTGGTGATAAGAAGCAAAAGAAGATCATTGTCGCTGATGATGAAAAATTCGATGATAAGATGATTCCTCTCAAGAAATGGAGTGTTTATGAACAGGAACTCTGGGAAATGGGCTCTACCGGCAGCAAGGAAACTGGTGTTACTGGAAATACCTATCGCAGTTACCACACACAAGGCTCTAGAGCTCAATCTGCTATGTATGACGGTCGCAGCCAATACGGCGGTAGCCAAGGAGGCGATTATGATTACTACCGGGATACCAATATGTCTGGCTACGAAAAACGTACAAGATCACACAGCCCCATGGGATTCACTGGCTCAGTCATTGCTCCTGCATCTGAATATGGAGGTGCTGCTACACAGGACTTTATGATGACACCCCCAATGCCTCGAGGTTCTCAAGCCATGTCTGTTCACAGTTTTGGACCTGATCATTACGCTGGCAGTGGCCATATGATGAGCAACAGTAGCTTCATGATGAGTGGCGGCGGAGGTGGTATGCCTAACCAAATGATGATGGGTAACCAGAGTGAATATGAGATGCCAATGCGCCCCATGAGTCAGTTCTCTATCCCTCTATCTCAAGGTGGTATGCAGCCAATGGTTCCACCAGGATTCCCTTCAGATGAAGAAATTTTGTCTGAAATTAGAAACATTCTACAAACTGCAAACTTGATGAGCATCACAAAGAAGCAAGGTAATTATACTAACTTTTTAATATACTGAGTATGTACTAACATGATGATATTATTTCAAACTTATAGTCCGTGAGCAACTCAGTGCTTTCTTTGGTTTTGACATGACACCCAAAAAGGAATATATCAATACCAGCATTGAATACATTTTACAAGGTCGACTTTAATTTATATCTCAACAGTTAGAGAGAAAAAAAAACATATTAAAAAACAACATTGCAAAAAAGATGGAATTACAAAATATCAAAACAAAATACATCCTCTTCATTCATAATTTTCTTTATTCTCTTGTTTACAACCAATAACATATCAAATCACTTCCTTTTTATTCTCTTTTTTCCTTACTATTATTACTATTATTTACGCGCATTTTATTTCACCCTTTCTTTTGTTTTTTTTATTTTTTTCTTATTTAACCTCTTTCAAATAAATAGATTACATTTCTTTATTTCTCTTGTCTTCATGATAATAACCTTTCAGAATTAAAAGGATTTTTTTAGCGAATAAAAATAATACAATACTTACTTATCAAGAACAGGTTTTAGACCGCTGAAAACTCCGCTATAAAAAGTGGTTATAGCTTTCTTTCTTTTTTTCTGTTTAAAAAAACCGGTTACACGCATACACTATGCTACAAGTCTGTCATGACCTGAAGAAAGAAAGACTGAAGGACATGTTATTGGGCCTTCATTGGGCAGCTACCACTGGAAATATTGGTAAATGACCACTACAGAATAAATATATTTATATTTATGTGTACAACACTATTTGCTCATTTTGCTCATTTACTTGATTCATTTACTTCAATGACTAGGCCTAATTAAGTTTGCCCTCGACCATGGTGTGCCCATTAACTCAGTTGTCAATGGTTTTGTACCCTTACAGCTCGCATGCATAAATGACTCGAATGTTGCAGCTGTACAATACTTAATTGATAGAGGAGCAGATGTGAATATTCAAAAGTGAGTTTAACAGCATTCCTTCCTATCAAAGTAATCAAGTTAATGAACCAATAACCTTATTATTATTATCAAAGATGGTCAAAGAAACATAGTGTCGATAAATCCCAAGCCGTACCGGGAGCTACGGGTTCCACAGCACTTCATGTGGCATGTGCGAATGGCTGTGCCAAAATTGTCGACCTTTTGTTACGTAACAATGCAAGAGTAAATGTCAGAGACAAATATGGATCGACACCGATTGATATTGCACTTGCAAAAAATGAAAAGGAAGTAGTTCAACTTTTGAAGAATGCCGAGAAAATCCAGCGAAAGACTGGCAACAATAAAGCTCAGCACCAAAAATCCAATTCGGTCAACGAAAGAAAGTCGTTGGACTTCCACATGACTCACAGACGATCAGGCTCCGAAAAGCATCATCCGAGAATTAGACGCCCAAGCTTGCCATCTATCTTTGAAAAGCATTCATCACATAATAGAGCACTTCGCAATAGAGGCATTCATCTGCCTCCAGCAGCACCGCTAACCTCGGCTAATAATTCATCAACCCCAACGTTCCATCACAATCACTATGTCGACGAACGCACGCATTCCTGTCCATCAACACCTCGCTGCTCCCTTGACTACAAAAGACAGAGTGCTTGCTCTCCGAGGTCCTCTGAGGAATCCTCAAGAGCAGCAGTAGCAACTTCACCCTCAAACACCCTTTATATACCGGTCGAGCCGTCTGATTGGTACGGCTATGGTGTTGTAAAAAAATACGACGATGATAACTACCTTATATCCTTGGAACGACGAGCATACAATCTTGGAACTAACAGCATCACGAATGGGATCGATACTTCTGTAGAACGCCGTTCAATTGAGTCTAGAAGGTCGATAGATAGCCGTACCTCGTATGATGACCCGTCTACAAGTTGTCGTAACAGCTCCAGCAGATACAGAAGTGACTCCGTTGGATCTAGTACTATTGATTTGAGTTTACAAATGACAATGGATAAAAGTTCTACGGCAACCACAAGCTCCCTTTCACTATCAGCCAATGAATCTCCATCTGACGAAGAGGATGAAGTCGATGATGAAGAAGGATATTATGGTGAAGACGACGATGACGATGAGCCAATCGAAAGACTTTCCTTAGCATTGGACGATGAACTCGAAGCCAACATGATACGATTAGGCTTTCGGAATAGTGATATCTCTGCTATTGATAACCAAACAGTAACTTCATTGCAAAAACCTGAAAAGAAAAAGTGGCTTCGCAACATTAGAAAGGATATCAAGCGAACGCCTTTGGATAGTATCCATCGAAGAAGTCTTGATTTTAGACCTAGTTTTGATACGTTTACAAATTTAGCTAAAAAGGGCGTTGAAGGCATATCACATTTGAGTATGGATGAATCTTCTGATGTTACAACAGATGATGACTCTCAAAAGACAAACCAACATAACTCTGGTTTCTTTTCTAAATGGGTTCCTGCATGGTCGAGAAAACAATAATAAGAAGACACATTATTTCTCCTTATTTTTTTCCCTTTTTTTCTTCTGTATATATCTATATCTTTTTTTAAAATAAATTTTATTTCAATTGTACTTTACTTGGAAATGAGTTGGTTATTAGTACCTAAATTCCAAATAATATCCATGTTCATTAGGCTAAATGTTATTTACTAATACTTTAGAGTAGACAAGATGACTATCTGTACATATTTTAAAACTTAAATCACAGGAGTCATCACCATCTTATTCAAACAACATGTGCTCATATCCTTATTATTTCCATGTTGCTAAATATAACACGTAACAGCTATGTGTGGCTTTTATTTGTTCTTAACATATATCATTTCTTTCTGAGCAAATTAAATGAGGATAAATTGGTGGTGGTGTACCTAACAGATATATCAGGAGTAGATCTGGTAACATAAAATCACTCATTTCATCACCCCTAATTCAAGAAGGATACCATAACATGCATTACACCTTTCATTACAAATAATAATAGTATAATAAATTGGAATACTCCCAATCTTATACTTAAGCTTCATAAGAATATAGCACTGGATCTACTGCCATTGATTATCATGATCCATGCTAAAATCCTTTGTATATGGACAAGTTAATAGCATTCCTGGATATCGCGAACTTGAAGAAATAAAGACTACATTAAATTAATATTCTATTGTTACTTTCAAATGAATGGTTTTAAATGAATAAATAAAGGAAGGAAAGAAGAGAAGGGAAAGGAGGTACAATTATAAGTAAAATAAATAAAACAAAAGCACACACAAATATATATAAATTAAATAAATCTTGGTAGAACAGATAGATTACGAATAGGCTCAGTGTCAAACAATTCTAAAGCGTACAACAAACATGTCTTTTTACGCTCAAGATCGTCTTGATGCTCTGCTACCTTGGCATGTTGATACCAAGCATTTGCCGAATCCCAAGCGGACCCGCGTGTGATTTGCTCGAGCAAACCGTCAGCAAGTGTCCACTCACCTGCTTCCACAAGACACACAGCCTTTGCAACCTGACTGGGTACATGCTCGGGATCCAAAGTCAATGCTTTCTCAAAAGAGTCGGTGGCCACTTGGGTCATCTCAAGAATAGCCCGTTGGTTCTTTAGTGCTGCTTCCTGGAGTCTCTCGCGGGCCTTGAGGCACAACTGGCCAAAGTGGTACCACACACCTGGATCGCCTAAACCGAGCTGTTCAGCTTCACCAATAGCCTTGTTGGCATCATCAATTTTATTGGCATTAATAAATGTCTGTGCCGACATGAGCCAGAGAGTGACTAGAACACTTTGCCAGCGTGTACGCTTGCGAATTTCAAATGTTTGGTGTTGCTGTTGGAAGGTACTAATCAAATGATCATCTTTGGATCCAATTACTGAGGATGAACGGACACTGATGCTGTTACTTCGGATGCTACCTCTTGAATAGGAGGGTGAAAGTAATGAGGCTAGTGAGAAGGCAGAATTACCGGTTGATTCGAGGGCAAGGGATCTAGTGCTATCTACTATATAATAAGAACGAGTTAAAACAATGTAAACAAGTATTTTCAATATATATATATACCTTGGTTCAATATGTTACGCTGGGATGGATTGGCGGCAGCTGTTCCAATTCTCTTTGCCATACCTAAATCAACCAATTGCAAGCTCTTCTTTCTCATTTCTTCAGTGGTAGCAGCACTTGACTTGCGGCGAAGACTCTTTCTTCTACGGCCATGATGTTTGCGTCTTCTTGAGCTAGCCTCTATATCCTCAGACATTTCCTCTGTGTCCGATTCTGCCTTTCGTGCCACCAATGTAGGAGGAACGGGCGATCTCTTTTCATCTACTGATGATGAGCGGCGGCGTGAGATGGAACTGGTCAATGAAGAAATAGACGCACGGCGAATAGCAGAGATGCTTGATTTTCTGCTGGCAGAGTCCGAGGGTAAAATTGGGTCATCGACTGGACCTGATATTTCCAAATCTTTTAGAATCTGTTGCTGTGCAGTGAGTCCCAATTGCTGAGTTAATTGATTATATAAAACAAAAAGTTCTTCATAAAGTTTCATCGCAGCCTCTACTCCCTGAGATACTTCTACAAGTGTAATGTGAGACATACGAAGTGACATGTAACTCTCGGCCTTTTCAAACAACTCGCTTGCACTATGCTCGGTGGAGTTTTCTGCCCATGAGAAAGCAGGGATGCCCTGTGAGGAGGTATGATCAACAAGGTATTTTGAGTAGTAGGATACCTTTAATCCTGCTTCTACTGTTTGAAGTGCTTTGGAAAGACTATCTGAACGTTTACAAGAGTATAATAATGCGAGCAAGTGCCATGATGAGCTAAATTGTGGGTTCCATTCAATGGATTTACAGCACGAAACAATGGCAGCGTGGGTATCGCGCATGATGGCCTGCTGAAGACCCAACTCATAAAACGATTTCCAGTCGGTACTATCGAGTGTAATAGCCTTTTGAAGAGATTGTAGAGATTCTTGGTGGTACTGAGAACGGTCTTTGGGTTCCTCAGAATGAACTGCTAGAAGGCTGTAGGCGGTTCCTCTAAGACGGTAGATCTTTACACTTTCCTTTTCAGAGACAGCTTCATCATCAGACTGTAGCAATGCGATGCTGAGATCGGATAAGAAGGTAGCAAGAGGACCATTTTGGTCCTCATGGCCGTAAAGCTCAATACCTGTTGCAATGACCTGGAGCACAAGTGCAAGGGTCTCTTCGCTCTCCAATAAACGTGATTTTGTTTGTGCGACGCTGTCTCCGAAATCCATATTTTGATAGTCATTTCGGTTTGAAATGATCTGTGCATCGACATTGGGTATACCTACCATCTCCAAATAGGATCGTAATGCAAGCTTGGCTTCTTCTAAACTGCCAAGACGCATCAATGTAAAGAAGATGTAACGTGTTACAGTGGGGCTATTGAACGTAGCGGCTTTAACTTGATAAAGGTACTAAAAATATATGTATATTTTGTTAAAGAAGTTGTTTTCGACGAGGAATCCATTGATTGTGTTTTGGTACAATTCTTTTCTTTTTATCAATGCTTAAACCACTCTTTAACACCCCTTTCACACTTTATTCTTATATTACTAGTATATATGCTTACCTGAAGAACTCTTCTAATATTTGAAGTTTCACCCCATCCAATAACATCATGTGCATGCATTAAAGTATCAGCAAGTGTCAATGCATAAAAACCCTTTGACTGCTCACTCAAGTAAGGCTGGATCATGATATATAAATGTCTGTAAAGATTCATCAATGTTGAAAGTTCTTCAAACGCCGCCTTTTCGACAGGTAAACTATAGTAGTGATTTTTTTAGCTGTCAATGAATATATATACCATATATATTTAATTGAATCTTACGTATTATCTTTAGGTCCAATATATGTCTTGTTTTCATATGTTTTCACGAGGTAGGAAGTATAATTTTTAAGAACGATCCATCTTCTAAACATACGCCAATGAGGGCTCCAGTGAGATGATACTAATTGGAAATAACCTCTCATCATATCCAATGTTTGCTTTACAGAATGACTAATATATTTTTTAGTTATTGATTTGTTCACTATTAATTCATAGATACTGTACTTTAATTTAAGTCTAGCCAAAGTACCACGATAAAGACATTCTTCAATCCAAAAAGACAGCATGGCACCTCGTTCTTGAGGATGATCTGAGACTACATCCCAAGCAGCCTGATATGCCTCTACTGCTGCCTCAGTGTCTTCTTGCAATTCGAAGCACATGCCTATGATACAAAGAGTAGGCGATTTAATAAAAAAATAATGTGTAACCTGCGTTTGTATCACCTTTAATAGCTCTAGCTTGTACTAACAAAACAAGACCATAACCAGTTTGTACGTCTTCCGCGCGTAATGCTAATTTTTGCAAACAGAGTAAAGCGTTTTCATATTGCCCTGTTTCAAAATAAATTCTGGCCAATAGAATTTTAGACAACTATGTGGATAGGATTAACATATGAAAATAATTAAAAATAAACTCTCTTTACTTACCTGAACTTGCCAATCATCTCTATTTCTTGTAATCAAAGCTTCCAATTTCTTCAAAAGGTTCTGAACTTGTATAGGATTTAAGCGAGGTAACATAGTGATATGCGAAGGAGTATCGTGCTGATGAATGATGTCCCAACCTCGGGTTTCATGGTCAGATGATTTCTTGTTTGCATTTAAAATGGTAACCAATTCCACTTCTACAGAGACGGTGATCTCCAATACTGTGAAGCGTTTGTTTGTAAATATTTACATTGTTTATAAATAATAGCTCTTTATTTACCATCATCTGTTTGCACTTTTTTGTATTTCTTTAATAACTCGGGTAAACTGGACCATTGTCCTCTACAACGTGCAAGGTCGATATCTTGCAATAGAGTTTCTTTGGTGCTCATATATAAATATAAAAGAAGGAATTAAAAAAAGGAATGTATATATTAAAGAGAGAAAGAGAGAGAAAGAAAACAAAAAAGAAAGAGAAAAGAGCTTGCTAAAATAAAAAATACGATTTATTACCATTTTAAACCTTTATAAATTGACACCAACATAATAAAAGGATTGGTGATACCTGTGGAGATTAATAAAAGCTAAAAAACACACTTACCAACGCTTTTAAAAGTTAACATGTTTTTTTATTCATGTTGTACTTTTAATATTAAAACAACAGAAGAAGAAGAGAGAAAGGATACACTTTCTTTGTCTCTTTTTCACTTTACAACTTTATCCTTTCCTTTTATTGACAAAACAAATGGTGTTGTATTGAATTTATTATTATTATTGTCATTATTAATGTATTTATTTTATTATAATCCTTTTTGTATATATCGTTTATGCACCTCTCTTCAAGTTGTTAGACAACCATTCCAAACCTTCATAAAGACCGTCACCTAGCAACAATTTATTAAGTATTTATTTATAATAATTATAAAAACCAGTAAACTTACCGCTTGTTGCACAAGTAGTTTGGATGTACCAGCGTCTGTTACGGAGAGAGTGAAGACCCAATTTATCGGTAATCTCGGCAGCGTTCATAGCGTTGGGAAGATCCTGCTTGTTGGCAAACACAAGCAAGAGCGCGTCACGAAGTTCATCTTCGTTCAACATACGCTGAAGCTCATCACGAGCTTCTGAAATACGGTCACGATCATTGGAGTCAACAACAAAGATGATACCCTGAGTATTTTGGAAATCTATACCAGAACAAAAAAAAGTGGTGTTATTTAACCGCTTTTTTTGTTTCTTTCTTTATAAATACTTACAGTGTCTCCAAAGAGGGCGAATCTTATCCTGTCCTCCGACATCCCAAACAGTGAACGAGATGTTCTTGTACTCCACAGTTTCAACGTTGAAACCTTATGAAACAAAAAAAAAAGTATAAGTACGCGTGTAGTCTAGATGAGAAAATACTTTACCAATAGTAGGAATGGTGGTGACAATCTCACCCAACTTCAATTTATACAAGATGGTAGTCTTACCGGCGGCATCAAGACCGACCATAAGAATACGCATCTCCTTTTTGCCAAAGAGGTCATTGAATAACTTTGAAAAAGACAATCCCATTGTGAAAACGAAAATAAAGATAAAAAGAGTGTTGCTCTTTCCCTGTGTGTTTTTTCTTCGTTTTTCTTTCTCTTTTCTGTGCGTTTTTAGCCAATCAAGTTGCGTTATGTCCGGGTCGGACTTTTTGGTTTTTGCAAATAAAAATCTGTGGCTCTCTACTTTCTCAGCCACTTTTACTCTCTCTTGCTCTTTCCATGCTAACGCGATAACAACAAAATGAAAAGAGGTGCATGTTCAAGCATGCAAGTTATAGAAATAATATTACTATTAATAAGTAATTGAACGTTTTAAATGCATGCAAAAGATGCTTGGATGATGTTTTTATCAATATCAATTCATCGTTTGCCCAATACAGAAATGTTATTATATGACCAACCGATCATTCACTCCATTTTAGTGTTGGTTCACTCAAGGGTAAACTCACAAATCTTTAAAAAAGCTGCGGTAGCTAACAATACAAATGGAGGAGAATTATGATGTTAACAAGGAATATTCGAGAAAAAAAAGCTGCTTTTTTTGCATTGATAAGTTTATTTGATCCAAACGTGTTAAATGTTTAAAAAGAAACGGTCAATGTAAAAAAAAAAAAAAAGTGGTTAAATATCCAACAAGCAATTAAAAAACATGGCATTCTATAAGTACAGGATGAAAGAATAGAAAGAAAAGAATACATGTTTTAGGAGTTTGTGTGGTATCATATCTGCCTCATATGATATATTTTGACAAAAAAAAAAGGGTCTTTACGTTAAGATGGTATCAAAACCCTTAATAGGTACCCTAGGGAAAACAAAGAGACAACATTTGTATAAAAATCAATGTTAGTAAATTGGTTCTATGGCAAATAAAGCAGCGATAAGGTTAGTCACATGCAGTGTGCATGAGAAAGAGAGAGCAAGAATCAGCATTATTTTCTTTCCTCTTTTTTTTATTTTAATTTTTCTCACACAAATACATAGTGTATGAAATATCTAATATTAATCGTGATAATACCGTGTTTACTCTGGTATAAATTGAATAACGACGATAGTAACTTTATGTCGACTTATCCTGCTGAAAAAGACAATTTTGTCAAAGTCAAAGGGACGCGATTTTATCGTGCCGGAACACGCTATATGATCAAAGGAGCGAATTATTGGCAGGGCATTAATTTGGCTACCTTGGATGGTGGAGACCGTGATCGATTAAACCTCGAGTTGGATCAGCTACTCGCAGTAGGATGTAACAATCTTCGTATTATGGCAGGTTCGGTATGTACAAGCTTATCATCTATATCGTCTATATCTAATCCCTTTGGTGTTGCTATACCATGACTTCAATCCCTCTTGCCTTTTATAAGGAGGGGCCTGATGATCAGCCTTATCGAATGAGACCTAGTCTTCAACCAAAGCCTAATGAATACAATGAAGTTGTATTTCAAGGTTTGGATTATTTATTGGATGCGATAGGGAGAAGAAATATGACTGCTGTGAGTAAGTAGGAGACACTCTAATACACACATTTACACGTAATTTTACTCCCTCATTACTTTACTTCTTGTTGACCCCCCCCCTTTTCCTTCCCCCTCTTTTATGTTTGTGTGTTCACTTTTCTTTTCTCCTTTTTTGTTTAAAGTGACTTTAAGCAATTTTTGGCATTGGAGCGGAGGTAAAGTTACTTGATTTAAAAGAGAGAAAGGTAAAAAGAAAAGAAAAAACCCCTAATAAGCACACGCACACACACATAAGGATTTGCGCAATATATCGCATGGATCACACATGAGCCAATTCCCTATCCGGTGACCCGAGATAAATGGGACGAATTTACAGACTTTGGTCGGAGATTCTACCTTGATGAGACAATCAAAAGGCAGGTCAATTCATTATTCAAGCAGCATATTCGTACAGTACAAAATCGTAAAAACACCGTCAACGGTAAAATATATAGCGAAGATCCTGTTATTATGAGTAAGCATAAATCCATATATAATTATATGAAATATTAAATGAATATATAAAATATAAAAGGTTGGCAAATTGCAAATGAACCTCAGTTGGCACCAGCAGAATGGTTTAATGACATTTCACGTTTTATTAAGCAAGGTGCACCTCGACAATTAGTATCCGCAGGGATAGAAAGCAAGGTGGATCAAATAGATTTCTTAAATGCCCATGATACATACACCATTGATTATTGTACCTGCCATCTCTGGGTTGAAAAGTAAGTTTTTATATCTTGTCTCCCTAGTAACAATAATCAACATTTATATCATACAAAAAAAAAACTCCTCTTCTTCTAAAAAAATTCTCCGTTCTCTTTTTCAATTATACTCACTCATTTTCTCCCCCTAATAATCTTATCAAAGCTGGGATAAATATGATCCTAGGGATGCTACTACTCTAAAACATGCTCAACAATACGGTCATGACTTCATTCAAAGCCGATCAGATTGGGCCTCCGGGATCAAAAAACCTATTGTACTTGAAGAGTTTGGAATGGCGAGAGATGCATGGCGCAGACCTCAAGACAGTGCGTACAAGTATGCTCCGTCAACACCAACAAGTCATAAAGATATTTATTTTAAGGGGCTATTTGATCAAATTGAACAATTAGATCATTATGGAGGATCAAACTTTTGGGCATATGGTGGTCTGGGTCGATCTACAGATGATCCCAACAAGTATAATATGACATGGCTAGGTGGTAAATGGAAAAGTTGTTTAAAAATAACCCTTTTTACTTTTATTGTACCAACATTTCTTTTATATAGATCCACCACATGAACCCAAAGGATGGTACAGTGTTTATGACAAGGATACCACTTTAGGTATAATAAAGCAGCATTTCACTAATGTCCAGACTAAGGAAAAGAAAGATAAATTATAATTATAATTGTTATAATAATAATGGTAATAAAAATATTATACGCTATTGCACATATGAAACAAAATTAAAATATAAACGTTGGTTGTTAGGGGATTTTTTTTGTTTATACAACAGTAGTTATCATAAAGGGAGAATGACAAAGAAAGAACCGTAATTCTAGCCGTTTTCCATTCCAGATGAAAAAAAAGGAGTGAAATCGTGAGGCATTCCATTGTAAAACCCGACAGTTTGACCCATTTAATAAAATAGTCTCCCCTGACGATCTAAATCAACTTTTTTATATATATTTTTTTTAAACATCCCCCATAAAATTATCCTTTTTATTATGCTTCATTTTATTTAAATAGGTTCTTATTTTTCCCTTTCTTTTTCTTTTTTCTCTTTTGTCGTTTCTTTTTTTCATTTTGTAATTTATCGTTTATTTAAAAACAACATAACTTATAATAAGAACTAGCTTTAACAGCTCAGTAATAACAGAATAATAATACTACGATAATTCCTTCCTTCTTTCTTTATTGTCTATATTACCAAATCAAATCAATCATAATAATATTAATACACCATTATCATGACAAAGCCAATTCAGCTCTACAGTGCAGATCAGATTAAACCCATCTCAATTCAACAACAACAGTTATTACCCGTTTCACCACCAGAAACACCCAAAGAAGAAAAGGAACTTACCGTGTCTGCTCGCTATCTCATGCATCATGCAACCCACCCCGAATTCAATAAAAAGTACGTTTTAGGCCAAGAACTCGGTAGCGGAGGATTTGGTTTCGTAGTATCTGCCTATGAACGAGAAACAGGTATCGAAAGAGCCGTCAAATTTATTATTCGTGATAAGGTACCCTCTTGGGTACGTGATCCTGAAATGGGCCCGATTCCAATGGAAATTTATACATTGAAACATGTCAAGCATAAAAATATCATCCAATTCTATGATGCCTATCAAGACGACGTTTATTTTTATTTAGTAATGGAGTTGCATGGTACACAATGGACCAACCCTCCACCTGCTTCTTCCATTCATTCACCTGCTTTATCGCACACATCTGAACATTCTGCAAGCACCATTGATGACGATGATGAAGAAGACTTTGCATATAATAGACAATTTGAGCGCCGCACCTCTTGTGATTTATTTGAATGCATTGAGCAGCACCGTCATTTTGAAGAAAAGATGGCCAAAAAGATTTTCCGTCAGATTGTTGAATGTGTCGCTTACTTGGATACTGTTGGTATCTGTCATCGTGATATTAAAGATGAAAACATTGTCATTGACCAAGATTATCAGGTATTTATTTCTTATACAAATAAACCCTCACATATACTAAATCTTTATTTGTTTATAGGTTAAACTCATTGACTTTGGTTCTGCAGTTAGTTTACATAGACCAAACAAATTATTTACACGCTTCTATGGCACTGTTTCATTTGCATCTCCGGAGATACTCTTGTCAAAGCCATACCGAGCTGAACCAGCCGAGATCTGGTCGTTAGGTATCCTTTTGTTTACATTGCTGTTTGGTGAAGTACCCTTTTCAGACAGTAAAATGGCCATCATGGGTCGCATTGTCCAGCCTAAAATGAAGGTGTCGCATCAGTGCAAGCATTTGATCGCATCATTATTAGAACTTAATCCAGACAACCGACCTACCATTCATCAAGTATTGACCCATCCTTGGTTAAGTCAAGATGAATTTATGCAATAAGACCGTTCCGAAAACCAATAATAACAAAACTAAAAAAAAACACAATAACACCTATATACACATACACAAAAAATCAAGAAAATTATTATTATATTACTATTACCATTATTTCTATATATTTATGATACCAACTTCCCTTATTTATTTTAATGCATTATTATCATGACATATCCCACAACTTACTGCATTTACAAACACAGTTTCTCCCCTTTCCCTCCTCGTTCGCACACTCACAACTTTCCCCCTTTTTTCTCTTTAAAAACCGCTTGCATGTTCTTTTTATTATCAAGTTATACACTTTATTCCATTATTCTCCTTTTTTATATACGCCTTAATATAATATGTAAATATAAGTATTTTTGTTACCTTAAAAAAGTATAATAAAAAATCTATACATATATATATAAAAAAAAGAAAACATTTACCATCGTTATATATAATCTCCTGTTTGAAAGAAAAGAAGAAAAAAAATAGGGGGGCCAAGTACTCTATAGCAAAACATGAATTTTATATTTGTATTTTTATCTGTCCGAACATATTTTTGAATATACATGAGGAAGTTTTTTCAAAGTTTTTCATAAAAAAAATTGGTCCATTCTACTATATGTAAAGTTTTATGCAAATCGCTTCTTACAACAGGATGGAACAAGAGAATGATAAAAGTAATGTATTCAATTCGTTGAAAGCTTAAAGTGATCTTGTCGCCTTTCGACTCCTTTATTCTTACTACTTACTCCTTGCTTTATTTATTTATTTTCAACACTTTCATTATTAATTTTATGTACTAAATGAAATCTGTTCATACTTGTTAGCTTGTCATATCCAATTACTATTCGGAGCTACATTTCGATCATAAAAAATGCATGTTATATATGCCGATGTGGAGCCTGAAAAGACTGATTCCTTTGATGATTTCTATCATTGTCTCGGAAAACCTTGATAGCGGTTTTTTTTTTCTGTTTATATTCCCCTTTGAACTAAAAAAATTTTCTTGATAGAAAAACAAAATGAAAAAAAAACGTCAAAATAAATTCACCTAGTTGTGTCATGCAATGTTATAAAAAAGGAAAGTGGCGGCTTTAAAGATAATAACTCTTGTAACACATTAAATGTGATCATGATATCTTTTATTAGATCTATTTTTCTTTCTCTAAAATCAAGAAAAATAATAATAAATAATAAAAATAGTTAATTACAAAAGTGTGTGTATGATATATATATATATATTATATATAAAAAAGTTAAAAGGGGAAATAAAAGGGGAGCTTTTCTTTCTTTTTTTTAGATATAATAATATATGGGAAAATGCAGAAATAAGCAAGGGATTTTTTTTTAAAAAAAAAAAGATGTGTGTACGCGCCATTCGAGAAGATATAATTATACATAAAATAAGGGATTTCACTCTCTTTTTATGTAAGAGTGAGAGAAAGAATTACATGCGGATTAATGGGAAAGAGGGTAAAATGGATAAACTAAATTTCCAGGAGAGAAAAGGAACATGTAGACTGATAGAAAAGGAGGAGGTAATAAGAGAAAGAGAAACCAGAAACAAGATAGTGAAGAGATAGGTCAATTTTACTAAACTCCCATCATAAATGACGATATTAGAGAAAGCGGAATCAGAAACAGTAGTAGTAATAATAGTAAAAAAAAAGGCTTTCGGTGTGTGTGTTCGTAAAAAGAGAAGATAGTGCGTATGTATACATGTATATATAGATGCTGATGCAAGAGAAAGATGGCAAAAAAGAAAGAAAGAGACAGTAAACAATCTAGTTCTTCTTCTTTTTTTTCTTTTTTCTTTCTTTATGTGCATATCTCTGGTGTGTTGTAGACATGTCCGGGTTTATTACTATTGTCATTGGTGTCATCATCTTTATCTTGTTCAGAGTGATCTCTTTCAGCAACCATGCGTTCCATGTCTCGTCGCCATTGAGACTTCATCGTTAATAATTCAAGCATATCTTTATAGGTTAACTTTGCAACTTCTTGTGCTGTTCGATCTATGACATAAAAGTAGGGTTAAAATCTCCATTTCATTATTCATTTTCTTTATCACCAAAACTAACCATAATCTTCATTAGCGAAGGTATTGATAAATTCGAGTTCTCCAGAAAATTGTACTCTTTTACTCATTTTTGTTTGTTTGTATTTATAAAATAAAGGTTCGTTTTGGAAAGGCTGGAATAATTTGAAAAAGTAAAGGTAAAAGTGAAAGAGAGAGGTATATTAAAATGAATTTTACAAAACAAACCAAAATAAAAAAATCATTCCTTTTTATAATAAATTCCAGTTCCGCGGAAGCCCTAATTCGAGAATATCCTTAAATGGTAGTCTGTCTGTTCGTAAACCCCCCACAAGTCACGCCAGCTTCTATTTTAGGTTAATGTCCAGACAGATTTTGTGATAAATTTAAGGGGGGAGACAAGTTGTGTGTGGTTGTGCGGAAGAAAAGGGTAGAGAGATTGCGGCTTGCATTAGCTTCTTTCAGATACCAAAAAAAGAAAAGATAGATCAGTTGATAGTATGAATGATTTCAATTTTGGGAGTACTGAAAAAATAGGGTCTACTATTTTTATGCATGGCTTGGTTTCGTTTACATAAAGGTTTCCATATTCTTATTCCAGGAACAACAAAAAAAGCATGAATAAGTGTCAGTTAATGAACCCTCTATTTTTTTGTTGTAGTTGCGATATTGATGGGTGAGTTTATATTTCAACTCTTATGTTCCAGAAATTACATTTTCTTGCTGTTCCTTTACGCTATTTTTGTGTTTATTTTTATGCTAAAAATATTTTTTTTATTTTTGTAATAAAATATAAAATAATAAAATGGAGGGGAGGAGGGGAGCTTATCAATATCTTCTATCTCTTCCCCCATTTTTGTTTATAAAAAGAAGAAAGAAATACCATGTTTTTGGTAGGGTCGAACGTTTCAATAAACGTGGATGGTTCAATTTCCATGAAAAGTTAAAGACCATGCTCAGCCCTTTTCATTATATGATAAAAAATAGAAATGTATATAAATACTCAGCATTGAAAGTTAAATTTATGATTTTAGATAATGAAATGAAATTAATGTTAATAAATAAAAGATAAACAATAAATTTACAGCGTCTTTTTACTTTTGGAAATATGTTTTGATTTACCTCTTTTCTCTCTCATTCTTTATTTTATATCAGTTGACAAGTTGTCAAAGTTGCAGTTCTCATTTTAACTACAAATACTTCATCATAATTTCTTTGCAATTATTCAAAAATGGAAATATCGGTCCGGACCTGATTTCCTTTTAGAAACAAATGATTGGCTTATTTCTTTGTAACCGCAAGTGATTGGCTTTTTTTTGATTTTCTATTTATAAACATTAAAATGACTGCCCCTTTTTGCTCTTGTTTGTAACTTGTTTTTGTTTATATTTATTTCAGTGGGCGGCATATTGTCTCGCTCTCAACATAAACAAATAAGAATGGACCTGAATAGGAATGATGTATGCGTGCTTCTTGCTTCTGTTTTAGACCAATAAGAAATGAGAGCATATGTTGTTTTATTAAATTTATGATACACTTACATATATTTAGTCGTTTGTTGACGTAAACACATGCAAAAAACGAAAATGAAAATTAAACAAATGGCTCTTCTTCTTTTAACGTAGCATTACGTAAATATTTATTTTTCGATTTTTCAGTGATTTACATTTAAAAACCAAGAATCTGAATACAAGATTCAAGATTTTTCTGTATATTTTGTATTATGAAATATATTTGCAGTTTTTGAAATTCTTGACATTAGAGATATCTCTCTTTTAATGTTAATAATACAATATGAAGAGCCCACGAAAATGGCACAATTGTAACCATATTTAACTCGACGAAGCTAATTCATATTTTTGAAAAACCAAAAATAAAGGGCCATTATTTTTACTCCTTTTCAAGTGCTTTTTAATGAAGGAAAAGGTCTATGATCGTCTTTTTAATCTGAACAAAAAAAAAGAATGTACATTGTATCCGTTATGATCCGTAATAAGAAATAGAGTTTTATGGTTCTATTTAATCGATGAAGTGGATGATGGATATTTTTTGCATGTCAATAAGGTTATGTTTGTATTGTTTTTTTTACCAATGTTCTAACAATTGATATTTTTAACAATCCCGGTACATTGCTTTTATAAGTTAGTAAGCATTTTTTTTACATGTCCATGATGATGGAGTATCAAAACTCTTTTTTTTTACAACCTTGTTTTAAAACCAGATGCACAAAAGTATGTGCATGGCCACTCTTTAACCAATGGAACAACGGCGACGTGATAAATTTGGAAAGGCTCGAATTAAATAAAGTGTGGGCCTTTCCTTTATCAACGCATTTTACCATTGTCCCAAAAAAGATCACATTGTTCAAATTTGACCTTTTTTTTTTGTTCCTTCATATCTTACTTCTTTGTGTTTTTTTTTCACTTTCCAATTACATACATAAATATCAATATTAGATAATTGTTATATGCATGTGCTATATTTATCTATAATGTAACTCATTATATGTGATCATTTCTTTTCAAATAATTCGTGATACATACGATATCAAAGAATACATAAAATCTTACAAACAAAAACAATCGAGCACCATGTCTGTGTAACATTTTGGATAAAATGGGCTACACAAATCAATCAACGCTAATTACATTTTGATTGGTATATTATCCTCGAAAATGGTAATTTTTAGTGTCACTCAGAGGTCAATCCATCAATTACAAGACATTTTTTAAACATTCAGTTCACTTTATATTTGACAACAGCAAAGACAAACCTGCTTTCTTTTTCTTCCTTTCTCTTTTTTTTCCCCATTTTCTGTTGAATACTTAAATCAAGTATTACTTTATCTTTCTTTCCCTTTGAAAATTTCAATTACAATTTTCTTAAGAAGCAAGAAGTAGTTTGACATCTCCACTTTTTCTTTACCCTTCTTTTTTTTTTCCTCTACGTTTTTTATTCTTTAAAATCTGTCAAGAAAAAAGAGCAGCCTTTTGAGAAAACAATATGGAAGTAATTGCCACAGCTGCAGTACAAAAATACAATGGTGGCATTATGTTTTTAAGTTATGTTATCTCGGTCATTGGAGCCCAAACAACTTTGGAATTACTATCGCGGCGAACCCATATAAACGGTTTATATAATTGGTAAAGAGAAAAACGAGATTTACTTTCATTGCTATTGTACTAAAAAAGATGGTATAGGTTTTTGCTAATATCAGCAGCATTTGTTATGGGAGCTGTTAGTATATGGTGTATGCATTTCATTGGAAACAATAGCATGTACCTTTTATTAGGTGACGAGGTGCATCAGCTTTCTTATTGTGCTGGTTATACAGTTGCTAGTTTGGTAGTGGTCATTGCCTGTATGTTTATTGCTTTTGCATTTGTCGGTATCACCGAAGAGGCAAAATTGTCAAGAATTTTACCAAGTGGGTTGTTCGCAGGAGTAAGTTTTAAAAAACATCAAGTTTATTTAGTTCGATTATTCAATCAATTCTGACATCATTTCTTTTAGCTTGGAATTGTTTGCATGCATTACCTAGGTAAATATATAATTCTCTCTCACTCAGTTTTTTTTAACCGATGTCTGCCTTTTCTTTTTGATGTCCTACAGGTCAATTTGCAATTGATTATTTTGTACTAGTATACAAAAAAGCTTTTATTGTCGGGGCTGCAATTATCGCATGCACTGCAGTTACAGTCGCATTATTCATCTTCTTCAAGCTACGAGAAAAATGGATGAATCAGTGGTATAAAAGATTAGGCTGTGCTATGCTGATGGCAATAGCAGTATGTGGTAAGGCTACCAATAAACCGCTCCCTTCTACAGTAATATTAATTTTATTTTAATTTTTAAAGGTATGCATTACACTGCTCTTGTAGGCACAATATTTTACAGACCCAATTATTCTGGATCGCCGCCAGTTCCTAAGCTTCAAACACCTGCTTTGATAGGTATCATGCTAGGTGTTGTACTGTCTGCTTGTGCTATGTTACTTTATGTTATTATCCGTAGAGGTAATGGGTCACTCCCATTGGTCATGTATAAAAGTACAAAAAAGAGGCT
Source organism: Backusella morwellensis (assembly GCA_024139395.1). Classification (NCBI taxonomy): domain Eukaryota; kingdom Fungi; phylum Mucoromycota; class Mucoromycetes; order Mucorales; family Backusellaceae; genus Backusella; species Backusella morwellensis. The sequence continues at coordinate 37,968 of VCJI01001341.1, forward strand.
CATCTTGGATGCCGTTTTCTTTGATCCGATGAACCGAATTCTCGTGAAAACTGATGGCACACTGCCCATGAAAGAAATTGTAGAGCACCTAGAATTAACTGTAAAGTATACTCCTCTTTTTTTTAAAAAAAAAAGAAAAAAAATGGTGTATACACTTACTCATGGATCTATAAGCTGACATCTTTAAAAAATAATAGGAATCTCGTCAAGAATTTACTACAAAACATCCTTTATTTATTCGTTTATATAATACAATGATCGAAAAAGCATCTAGTAGATCGGTCGATAAGCGCCCATCGGCAGCTTCTTACGGTTCTTCAACTGAGGCCCATGACATGATTGAAAATCAGTTCTTGGATGCAGCCAGTGATCTCAGGAATGAACTTCATCTAGACGAGTTTGCGGATTTAGGTATCCTCAGCGAGATCGTAGTAGCAACAGATACTATTTCAAAAGCCAACTTATTCAACAAAAGTGCGATTTTCAGAACCTCGACAGGATCTAATTGGTCAAGAAAATTTTTTTCTGACAAAGTAAATGATATTATTGATTTCGCTCAAGACCAACCTGACAACAACACAGATAAGCCAGGCAAGACAAGCGGGAAGATGAAGCGCCTTTCGTATATTCCAAAGAAGATGAAGAGGTCGCACAAGACGAACCGTTGGAACTATAGAGTGGATGATGAAGAAACTGCCATTGAAAGCAGCAGTACTACAGTCGTCACGACTCCGACGTCTACAGCTGTTGAACGTTTTTCCACAATAAACACAGTTTCTTCTTCTGAGGAAACACCAGTTGAAGAAGATGAAGATAATATGTCTTCTTCGGCAGTAAACAATAATGACCGCTTATCAGTCGAGGATTCTGATGGTGAAGACCGACACATTTTTTTAGTGAAGAAGCTTGTCAATGAAAAGGATGTTTCCCGATTGTTATCACAAGGCTACCGGTTTGCAGAACCCATCTTTATCGCAAAGACAATGGCTGCAAAATTAAAGATTCCTACCGATAACATGCGACAGCACTTTGTTGATATGCAACAACTATCAGATTCTTTATCTGCATTAACGCAACATGACTACTACCCAACTGTTGAGGAACCTACCCCGGATCCAACAAAATTTAAGGCCTCAACAAAAGCAAGTGTATTCGTTGGCTGTTTTGTACTAATCAACGAGGGCAAAGATGATGTACTAAACTTGGAAATTCTGGTCGATAAGGCAAAGCGTTTTTCCTTTCCGGTCCTGCCTTTAAAGAAAGACAACAGCAATGTGATCCAATTGGACCGAAATGAAATCGATTTCATATGTAATCTGCAGGGACAATCCTTATTTGATATAGCGCAATTAGAGCAGAAATTAGCTCAAGAGGGAAAAGAAACCCACCAGCCCTCTATTCAATTTATCAGGGCATTCCAAGATGCAGCAAGACAGCTGATTGACTCGACTTCCTACAGTAAAGCTCTTTATCAGACATCTAAACTACATACAACTATTATGGACCTACCTCCGTTTTCACTTACAGCAGGCCCATGCCAATTGATCGTTTTCAAGTCCTTTGTAAATGCGCCTGGTACATTGGCAGCTGTAAACCACACCATCTCTGAACCTCATAAGTGCATTCCTGTGTCTATTTATAAGTCGCTCTGCGGTTTTATTACGGACCAAGCTGCTGCGATATATCAGCAAAGCGACTCTCATCACTCTCATCCAACCTATTTCATTCAACAGCAGATGTATCGACAAGCTGGTGGTTACCAATACCAACAACAGCAATATCCTACAACACCTACAACCGATGATGAATCCCAGAAGACTGAAACGTTGGAAATGATTGATATGGATAGATTGCAGTCTTCTGAAACTCTCACAGTTTCGAACGATCCCTTTTCACTTCCTCCGCCTCCAAGAGCAAGACGTAATAGATTCAAATTGACGAATGCTATACTTAACAACTCTCCATTTGATATTTTATCTCCTACATCTCCATCGAGCGACAGATCACATTTACCACCGTTGAAGCAACTATCGGCGCCACCTCTTACGGTTCTTTCAACAAGTGATAGACTTTGGTGGATTAATCCCTTAGTGGAAGAGACCATTCATAGTAATATGTAATATGTAATTTCTAGAATCTATATACTATATACTATATAATTTATCTTTTATTTTATTAATTGACTTCTTTGAATAACAAAAAAAAAAGTTGTAAATATCCTTATATATATCATTCCTCACCTCTATAAAATAAAAATATGTATTATTATATGAATTATACTTCATTATTATTGCTGCTTTTAAATTTAACTTTTAATTAGTTTTTGCAGAAACGCAGCTAAACTGTTATTTTGAAAAACATTGAGATTTGTCATTCGAAATCAGTCAAGTAATTTATTTATTTGTTTCAATTGAATCGAATAGGGTTAAATTTCTTTTCATACAAACTCCAATAGGAACATATGCCGTATTTAGAGATTAAAATAGTAATTGTTATTATAAAAAGTCGGTCTCTGATAAAAATATATACAATACTCTATTTTAATGATAACAAGAGCTTTTATCAAAATGAAGTATTGTGCCAAAGAGACATATTTTTCCCACCCTGATATAAAAATCGTTTGCTGAATGACAAAAGCTGTTATTATTCTGAAACATTCGTAATAATATGCTATTTATGTGTTAACGTCCAGTTTTAAGATTTGAGCTCCTATAAAAAGTACAAAGGAGTTGCAATTCCTCTTCGCAATGGAGCACTTATGAGCAGAAAATGGGACTGTGGTATCAGAAAAAAACAGTAGCAAGTCAAGTAAGCTTTTTTAGGCACCAACTGTTTCCTTTCTAGTTCATTTAAAAAGCTTCATGTTTAAAATACGCATCTTTTATTGGCTTTCAGTACAATAAAAGAAAATAAGCTTTTTTTCAACCAATTTACTTAAATTTACCTTTTGTACCACCTTGCTATTCTCTTGGACACGATTTTGTCTACGCCATTATCGCTCATTGAAAATGCCAGTTTGAATTGAAAGAGAAATAAAAGGCAAAAGCACATGAAATCCATCAAAATGTATTTTTCTTTAAAAAAAAAAAGCCAAGCTGATTCTCGAGACTGGTACATGTGCTACTTGGTAGATTATCCTTACAAGACGCATGAACTTATTTTTTCATAAGAAACCAATTTTAACAAGACTGATGATGTACCCCAAAAATCTTTTTTTTTTTTTTTACTGCTTCCTACTCTTGAGGGCTCTTTGGTATCCTCATTACCTTATTTACTAACATTGGTGTAAAAACAAGGAGAAATCAGAAGGAAAGGAGGGGGCCGTTTTTTAAAGATGCAAGAGTTTGTGACACCGGCGGTTGTCATCAATTTATACATGGAATTGATGTAAAACTAATAAAATATTTTCTCAATTTTTCTCGATTGCTTGTAGGTACTCACCAATTACTTGAAAAACACAGTGTAATAAGTTTACGTGGCTTTTGCTCATTTTAAAAAATTCAGGTTTATAGAACATATATCGAGGCCGTTAATGGAGATAGCATGTTAGTACCGTAAACTTTGTTGGCGGATTCATTTAGATTTTATTTGTATGGCCTTGTTATTTTATCTCTATAATAAATGAATAAGATATTCTAACTTGTTGTCAATGCATCTTTATTTATTTGAGAAAAAATAAAATGAGTGTCTTCTTTTTCATAAGTTATAATGGTTATTAATTTTATTTATGAGATTTTTACTTTAACAAATGTAATATTTAAATGATATTACTAGAACAAAGAATCTTATAAGAATAATTCATCAAATGATTCAAAAGATGACCGACATTAAGCTTCTCGGCGAGTTCCTTAATATTGGTATGATCCTTGATTTTGTCGAGGAGTGCATCTAATTTGCCCTAATCAGTAAGATCTTTATCAAAACCCTTTGCGTCGCTATCTTTAAGACCGTCAAAATGGTTATAGTGTTCGTCAGGTGTAAGATCTTCCAGGTTTTGAATCAAAACCACGAACAGTAAAGGCACTTATTTTAGTGACTGGTGCAGCTAAGACCAAGAGAGGAGAGGCTACCAAAAAGAACAGAGTAAGAAGTGAGAAGTGCATTATTGAATTAAGTAGAATAAAACTATATGTGAAGTTATGTGAAAAAAAAAAAGAAACCCACAAACAACCGTAGTATTATGTATTTCATCGTCTACTGTTTATATTTACTACAATAGTTGTAACAAGTATCCGCTTGCTTGTTTTCGTTCTCTGTTTTTTCTTGATTCTGCATGTCGTATAAGATTATGCAGATCACTCCCTGTTTGTTTTCTTTGTTCATGTGATCATCAGCAAGGGTAATATTTTTGATCCAAAGCTTGAATGTCACGCAGTTAACATAGAACTGGAAAATTATTGGAGAAATAAAAGAGAAACACTGCGGTTGTATTATATCTCATAATTAATAATATATATGTGTGTGTAAAAGAAGAAATACGTAAAAATATGGGATAAAAATAAAAGAGAAGTACATGTTTGATTTATTTGTAGATCACCATGCTGCATTAGACTGTAAATCACCCTTGAAAATCATCTCCAGGGAAAGGAAATTGCAGCATCAAGCTATATGTATATTTTTAAAATAAAGCATTTAAAAGAGTAATCAGTAAAGGGCTTTTTTCCCCCTATAAGCTTGTTGTCTTTTGAGAAAAAAGTATCATATAAACGATAATCCCTGAAGTTTAGCTGTTGCTCTCAGGAAAGTAGGCTAGATGCGCTCAGGCGCTTTTAGATCGATTCAAATGCAAAACAAAGTCGCCTATCATTTCCTACAGATTCTTTTTTATATATAAATAAACAAGTGAGTAAGTAAGAAATAGAGAGCTAATATCATCTCTAAAGGGCGTAATAAAACCTTTTCCGTATATTGCTTATTTATTATCTAGGATTTTTTTTTTTTTTTTTTTTTTT
>VCJI01001341.1:42929-64613 GCA_024139395.1 Backusella morwellensis
AAGATAAATTGAAAACAAAAATATCCTTCTTCAACATATAGTCCATATTACGCCAGATTATTTTTTATGATTCAATAACGTCATAATAACACATAATCAATGAACAAGTTCTCAATTTTTTCAAAGATTTTGAGGAGAAAATAGTCAACCTGTTATCTCCGTTTTTATGCTTTATCTTAGACTATCATACATATATCTATTCTCACTAAAAATATGAAAGAAAGAAGAACGAATATATTTATGTGGTTTAGAAAGCTTTAACAAAAGTAACTTATATCACATCATCGGTAGTCTGTTACTATAATTTCTATACTAAGCATATGGAAATAGAACCTTCATATCTATATCTTTTCATTTAATACATAACGTGAGTATAGAACCCATACAAAAATACAAAAAAAGAAAAAAAACATGTTGTCAACTATTAAAAATTAAAAATGATTATTTGTATGTCAATTATATACTATGTGAGGCAGCGTTATTACTTTTATGATGCATGATACGAATAGGTATACATATTATAAGAAATAATAAAAAAAGAACATATTGACTAATGTAGAAAAGTAAATCAAAAGCAAAAGCTTCAACTTCTGTTATCAGCAGTAATATAATCAATACCAAAATACATATTAACATTTTTTAAATGATACTCGATATGGTCCAACATCTTACAGTTATAGGTCTTAGAAAGTGTAATTATTTATAAGCTAGTAATATCACAAATATATTGATGGCATCTTAATTCTATGAATGGTCTTACGCAAAAAATCTGACCTAATCTAGAATTACACATGTCAATAACCCCGGGTATAGGGTTGCATTTACTTGTTTAACCTCCGGAAACGGAATGTACATCAAATTCATCTGCATGGTACGCAGAATAGCCACAATCGATCTAATTAGTAGTGATATATTCTTGTTTTAAAGATAAAAAGGTTGGTAATAATATTAATATCTATTGATTACAAAATTATAAATTTTTTAGGTTGATTTACAGCTTGGATGGAAGAATGTGGAGTATTATCCAGTTTATTTTTTTTAATGGTATCGATCACCTATTTATTTATAGTTTTGTCGAAAATCATAATAAAAACAGACCTGAACTCACTGATTTTTATTATCTTACTTTCTTTATTTATGTCTCCTATTAGTGATATCAATGCCATGGACCCGAAGACTGAAAACTGATTAATGTAATATCTAAGATAAATAATAACATCACTAGCTAGTAAAATACTATAAAAATCAAAATTAAATGTTAGAACATAGACTTGTAGTAAAAGTATTGTTAAGTTTTTTTAAAGATATAGCCTAAAATTATAAATTTAAGGGCACTCTAGATTGCATCCTCCTGTACTATTTCAGTTATGGTAACTCTACTAGGGAAAATATACAAATGTGCTAGTCATAAATATACAGTGTCTACAAAAAAAAGTATAAAATCTTGAGTTTTTTATACTTATATCTGTTCTCTTTTTTATATACTTTTCCCTATATTCAAAACATATCAATAAAAAAATGCGTGCTTCACTTATTGCTTTGATTGCCTTGGTTGCTTCTCCTCTGATGGTTTTCGCTGCACCTTCCTCTCAGATTGGCTCTCTTTCTGAACGTGATCTTGTTCCTCTTGGTGGCGGTCTTTCAGATAACTTGGGCGCTCTTAAACCTGAACAAATACTTGAAAAAGTTCAAAATCTTACTGATGATGATGCCACAGAATTAGTAGAAAAGCTTAGTGATGAACAACTCGAAGAACTTTTAGTGGGCCTGGATACTGAACAGCTCAATAATTTCCTCGATAAAGTTGGAACTAGTGGCAAAGTTTTAGGGGCTATTGATAGACTCGGTTTGGACAATTAAATCGTTTACAGAACAGCAGATCAAACATTGCTTAATGCAAATTTCTTATAATTAAAATAAAATGCTTATGTTTAAACTTAATAGTACCCGCTGTACTCAAATCTTTATTTAAAATCATTTTTAATTAGTATATCTTAAATATTGCTTTTTACTTCTCTTAATAAGCGAGATAACCATGTAAACCACTAATAAGACACTAATAAAAATATTTTGAATGAAATTATTTATGATTATAAGAGTATAATAATATTTCTTTATCCATTACGAAAAAAAGGGAAAAAAAAAACTTAGGTTTTTCGTCACGTTGTTAGAGGGATTGCCAGAGAAACAAAATACAAGAAGACAAATCAATGATACGTTTACTTCACTATTAAACTAAGGAGAGCACTATTTTCTATCTGATACAGTACGTAACACTACACAGCTAACTGTTTTCGCTTTATAAAAGAATTTACTAGTATTTTAAATCCAGTTAAAGGAGGTGTACATAACTAACTGTAGATGAGTGTCTTTATCATCCGAAGACTAATTCTCCGTTTGGGAGGTGGTTCTGTTTTTTTTTTCTTTTAAATACAGAAGGTTGACACATATCATTCCATATTATACCATAGTTTTTACATCCAAGGAAAATGAGTTTACGAAGCCTCTAGAGGCACTAATGCTGGATCCTGGCAACTACGATATATCTATCAAAAGCAAATAAGAAAGAAAATTTCCCATCCCTTAGAGGCCAGATACTTTTTATAACCGAAATTGGTATATTATATTTTGATATCCATGTATATTTGGAGAGACTATATCCATTATATACCCTGTCATTGGACAGCCAAGTATCAATTTTTTATCAAGGTTACCAACCTTTTTCAATCAATAGAATGCTTTGGAATATACATTAATCGAGCTGTTTTATTCTTAAAGGATCATTATAGACTGGTTATTCTAAATTATACGTATTCGTTATAAATTGAAGCTCGATTTGGTGTGTCAAGTGACAATATATTTTCTTCTTTTCATCCAAAAAAAAATCATGCGAGTAATTCAATGGGACTTGTACGTAATATAAAGAGAGATGTTTTTTTTCCGTAAACAATTCCATTTTTATTTACTCGTCCGTTTAGGTCACCATACATTGCGATCCGTGTTACGCAATCAAATTTAAAAACTGGATGATCTTCGCTGAGCATTAACAATATAATCTTTAAATACCAAAGTAAGGCACATAATGAAAATATTAGTTTTACTGTTAAATTAATTATTAGGATCAAACTCATAAAATTTGAAGTTAATATTTTATGGAAGTACCAGATAACTGAACATCCTGGGTATACACAGCCTCAAAAACTGCGTATTCTACGGAGCTAAACGTTTATGATATTACGTTTTTATAACACCGAGAGAAGTTTTGTGTAATGACAACAATTCAATTTGGACGCTATCCAAGTTTATGACACTTTTGCAGTACTCATTACTAACAAGGCAATAATCTTTTAATATTAATACTACCTTTTAAGTGGAGAGTGCGACTATATAAACATTTTCTTGACCAATTGGTCATGATCTCATTAGATGCTTATTTAACTACCAAACTTGAGCTTTGACAGTTACGTGGGTGTATGTGTATTTTCACTCTACAGTTTTCAACTCAGTTATCTTCTTTATTCATTTCGTTTTTTTTTAGCAGTTGTAAAGTTTATCTGTCTAACCGTAGCTATTAGCGTTACAAATTTGAGTGATACAAAGTAGATCTTGGATATGCCTTTTTTTGAAATCTATTATGCCACAATTAAACTTGATGACAGGTTAATGAGCTAATCAAAAGCCATGTGTAAGGGAAACACGAGAAAAATTATGCTGCCGCAGTCTATTTTATTCACAAAACGAATTCTATTATTTATCTGATTAATTGGATTTCAGAGTACAGCCCGTTTTTCAAGTTTATTTTTTAGTATGAGTCAAAAATAAACATTTATTGCAATGCGAGGGGTTATTTTTTTCCCATATCTATTTGGTGCCCTTCTCTGTTCCTATTGTCTTTTTGATTCAAATACGATTATTAAGTCTAATTTTTCAATATAAAAGGTAACATAATAGAAAGGACAATAACTCATATATTAGCTTTATAATGAAGAGTGGAGATAAATGACAAAGAGATCAATCACTGACTTTAACTGAAATCTACTGTATGAAGTCTGCCTCCAAAAATGAACAAGCAAAAAAATATTAAGTGTCCTCCAAGTAATTTAATTTTGATACTTTGATTATATTCCATTCAAAGACCTCTCGGTTATATGTTATGTAGAAACACTCCTGAGTAAATATACATAAGTTATAAGATGAGTCTGAAATAATACATAGATTTCATATAATCTATATTTAATTCTGTTTGCTATCACGGTAAAGCACTGTTATTTCTTCATCATTTTGTATATATCCTAAAAGATTTTATAATTCTTAACTGTGATAAATATTAAACCATTCAGTCATTAGCAACAAGAGATGGAATCATGATCATGACACTAGTTCAAGATCAGCAGGTCCTTAATATAATTTATACCACAGTCTTACAGGCTCAACTAAAATAAAAATGAGAATTCTCTAAGTATCAAGGTTAGTTACCGCTTCACAGATTTATACAACGTACCAAGGTGAATTAACTCAATTATTTTCTTTGAAGAGTATGCATATTATTATAGTTCAACTTCTAAATCGGAAAGATCCATTTAGGAGATTATAATATTACATTTTTCATTATTCAGGTACAAATTACACCTACCATATCAGATAGAACTCTGCATATCTAAAACGGCAAAAAAAATGGAGCGAACATTAGTCAAAGTATTCCAATTTTGAGGTGTAACTATAAGGTTATTAAAAATTAAGGGGCTTATGTATATTGTAGATTTCGCACTTGAATCATATCGTATTTTGAGTAAAAGGCTGATCCGTGTGCATAATAAAAAAGTGTTTAGCATCCGCCATATTAAACTTAATTTCAAAAAAAGAGATAAATGATTCTGGAACATAGGATAAATAGAGGTGATACAGTTCTGATGTTTACTTAAATCAAGTGATTTAAATCTCGTTACGCTTATCTTTTATTGTAGGGGTATGATGATATTAATCCAATAATATAACAATTCGTTTTAGATTCCCAAACATTACGACTCCTGAGGCCGTTTTTGCGCTGGAAATGTTTGGCAATTAGGTAAGAATGAATTTCTAATATTATTATTTGAAAAAGGGTTTGAATGAGGCATTGGCTTTCACTATAAAAATATACTACTTAGTATTTTAATAAAAATAAAGATTAATCAATATCATATTCGTTAAAACGAAGAAAAGGACCAGACCTAGTGCAATTGTTACTCCAAATTTTCGTGTTAGCTCATTAGTTTATGGGAAAAAAATAAACGCTTCTAACAGCCAAATAGAGGATACTTCTACTGCGCTTTTGTTAATTAAGGAATAGAGTAATATTATTAATCTCCAGTTTTAAATTAGAAAGTTTCAATAAATGATAAGAGTTAATGGCAATCAAACTGAAAGAAATACGAGGAATAAAATGTATATTTTAATTATTTGATATTTAATATCAAAGTAGTGAGTTCCAAAAGGTATTTCTCTATATTTAATAGATTATTCAACATAGATTTATAAATTGTATTATTCTTGGGCTTACTGGTTTGTCTTTAAAGTACTTATATTTGTTATGTAAGATACTTTTACTTGTTTTAGAATGCATATGAGGTTTGATGTTGAAACAGCTAGCTAAGATATAGTAAGAAGGCAAAGAAACCTACTTCCAACTTATAATACTCACAAACTATATATATATTAACTAGTAAAAGCGCATAATAGTACCCAAATCAAGTTTAAAAGGGCCGCAATACATTATGTTTGGAAGTAAAAAAAGAAAAAAGCATTAGTCACAGTACATATAGAACCTAATTTTTCTATTCAATAATCAAAATAAAACTCGTCTTTCTCTTCTTCCTTTCTTTTACTTTATCAAAGAGGAACTCTCTTAAAATATTGACCTTAAATCATTTTTGCGTAGGATATCACCAGATTTCTTTCAGTTTCTGAAGTTCAATTGTGCCTAGATCATGTCTATTGAAATGTATATTAGAACTAGCTTTGTCAATTGGAAATTGAATAGGTGAAGAACCATATTAAAATGTGCTCTAATTTGAGATCTTGATCATTTTAAAATGCATTTCCTTACATTATACTGATTTAGAGAGTACAAATGCTAGGATTTAATGCTTATAGCAATAATATCATTGTCAATGTGTGAATGGAGTTGAGTGTTTAATCTGAGTAACTCTAACTCCCTGGATTTTTAATTGGTTTTTACTCATACATTATCTCAATCATTTGACACGAAACAATATCTTTTACATTTACTTTATTTGAATTATTCAATCGTTTGATTATTCACTCATATTTTTTTAGACAAAATAGTACGTTTTCATTGGTTCTTGAAAAAAAAAATACAATTTTTTGGGTAAACCATTTTAACAATTGTTTTTATTTCTTTCAAAAGTGCTTGCGGTGTAATTCGGTGTAATACAGTAACTGCGCTTGTCATTTAATGCGTTGATTCCAGAAAAAAACAAAACAAAACAAAACTATGCTGCGTATCCATTCATCGGGATTTTTCAGCTTAGAATGGATTATTTTTAGCCACCTCATGTTGACATAAGTAATCATTTTAAGGTAAGGCTTGTGCTACCTATTGGAACATAACCCTATTTCTGCATTTAGCATTTATCACTTTATGTAGAGATCCATGAACCATTTTTTAAGAAATATGCTATTACTTTTGATACAGCATAGCACAATAAAAATCGTAATGATAATAATAATATTTTTTTAAAGCATTAGTTTAATATTGAATCTAAAATGAAGAGAACAATGGCATAAATAGAATGGGTTGAGTAACTGGAAAAGAAAACTAATCTACAAACTAATTTGTTTGTTTTGTTTTTGCATATAAATCATACAGTAATAATAAAAAATTGGTGATATTAATGAAAAATATATAATAAAATCGGTAATGAAGGTGAAAGAGAAAGGGGGAGAGCTTGATTTAAGAGAGATGAAATAAAGTGAAAATTAAAAAAGATATTATTGATGTACATGGGAAATATATGTCGTAAATACTGTTTTCTTCTAATAAGACTTTAACGGTTATGAATCTTTTCATGTCTTTTCATATCATATTTCCTTGCAAAAGCACGGTTACAGAAGCGACAAGCAAAATCCTTTGGTCTATTTGGATCATGTGTTTGCATATGCTCAACAAGATTATGACGACGTTTAGATCTATTTACAAAAAAAAAAATTGAGTCAGCAAAGGAACAATTCTTCAAATACTATATTCAATTTACCTGTGATTACAAACAGGGCATACGAATTTTCTGTCGGTATCGGACATCGAGGTTCTCTTCTTTAAGGTACATGGTTCAATAATAAAAGGAAAAGTACGTTGTTGAGTCTGTGGTGGCATTGAGACGGATCTGGGTATATGGAGTTCCTGTGGTTGTGAATCTAATAGTTGTTGCTGCTGGTATTGCTGTTGATACTGTTGCTGATCTTGCTGCTGATACTGCTGCTGGTACTGTTGTTGATATTGCTGTTGATATTGTTGCTGTTGTCCGGGATAGTGATTTCCAGTTAACTGCGATGGGACTTGGTTTGTGCTTGATTGTGGTATATCATCAAAGATACTGTATATTGAACTCAAGTCTGAGCCAGTAGCAATGGAGAATGTCTCATCAAGCAACTCCTGGTTATGTCTATCATTCGCATTGAATGAATAGTAGTATGGGAAGTAGGCCATTTGTTTTTTGTTTTTTGTTTTTCGTTCCTTTTTTTAAGTATAGTGTAAAAGAGGAAAATTAATAAAGAACACAAGAGCAAGATGTCAGTTATTTATACTGTTTTAAAGTTGGACTATTTTTAGGGAGCTCTATGATCTCTAACTATTCGTGACTGGTTATTTGATTTTGATTTTTTTGTTTCTCCAGCCAACAATACACTTTTTCATTTTTGTCTAGGCTTTTTGTGCCAAGTAACAATAACAACTGAAAAAGGAAGCTATGTTATTTAAACGTATCAGTTACTTTACAAAAGCTCTGTTCGACCAAAGGGTACGATTCTTGCATTCGACGAGCTTGTTCCGACCATTAGCTTTTTATGCCATCGTTCCCATTACAGCATCTAGAACTGCTGTACTACGTGAGATGTTGGAGAGAAATTTAAAAGACCTCGGAGTAGTGGGAAGAATATATCTGGCCCCTGCCCACGGTATTGGGGGGATAAATTGTCAAATGGCTGTACCAATTCATCAAATAGATAACGTCAAGGCATATTTTTCGACCCTAGAATCTGACTTTGGAAAGGTCGAATATAATAATGGTATGCAGGATACTACAAAACCATTTAGTAAGTTACGAGTTGCTTTAAAGAAAAATGTAAGGTATCATTTAACTATTGGGGGGTCAATAGTGTAAAGGTCGCAAAAAAGAGGGGGGGAATAGCGGAAGTGGGGGGAGTGAGTAACTAAGGAAGCTCAATGGAGGCTTATGGCTGAGCACTATACCAAGAAAAAATTCAACCAATAACATTTAAATTAAACGAATAGTTGGTTGCGGTCCGCTCCCCGATAACAATAGAAGATTGTACTAAACAGCCACATCACTTGACTCCTGAACAGTGGCACAACGAATTAAAAGAAAAAAACGAATCTGCCTTTTTATTGGATATGAGAAATCAATATGAATAGTAAGTTGAAGCTGCTATTACCACTTTGAAAAAGAAAATTTAATAATATCTCTATAGTGATGTGGGCCGCTTCGATCATGCGATTAAAATGAACGTGGATACATTTAGAGAAGGGATGGCATTATTAGATGAGCTAGTGAAAGATAAAGGATCAAACGAAGATATATATATGTACTGCACTGGAGGCATCCGGTGCTCTGTCGCAGGTGCTTATTTGAAAAATAAAGGGTTCAATAATGTTAAAATGGTAGGAGATGTGTCACATGTATATTTGAAATGTATATGTTAATTATATAAATACTACTGTTAATTAGCTAAAAGGCGGTGTCACAGCTTATGGACACTATATAAAAGAGAACAACGGAGAATCTCTCTATAAAGGTAAAAACTTCACTTTTGACGGTCGACGAGGAGAGCCTATTACCAATCATGTGTTGGCCCAGTGCTATCACTGCGGCAGTCCCTGTGACCACTTTACAAACTGTTGCAATCACTACTGTCATTTATTATATATCCAATGCGACAACTGTAAGCAAGAACATTCTACTTGTAGCGACCATTGTCAAGATGTTGTGGCTGGTAAAGCTAAATACGCATTCGACTACGATTATCATCGCCAAGTTCAAGGAAAATCATACGAACTGGACAATGTTACAAACTGATTTAATGAAGTTAATGAATATCAAAAAGGACAAACAATAAAGAAGTAACCACAGTTCCGGTTTTCTGTCGTTATTATTATGACTCATCCAACAGTTTGGTTCGCCTTTACGTGTGTTTTTGATAGCCACACTCTCTGGGCTGTACCATCATGAATCAGCCTTACTAAATATATACCAAAATGCCTCGACCTAAACTATTAATGTGGGTATAAATCCAGGCACGCGCAGCAAAATTAATACGTATGTGTTACCATACAAGCGGATATACAATTACATAATTTCGTGTTTATTTACAAATTCTGAAGATCTAGATTAGACATTTTGACGTTCAATCAAAGTAGAAACGAATACGTGTTTGTTAATGTAAGGTATATTTCTGTTTTTTTTAAACGTGTTTGTATTATATTTACCCATATCATCAGAGCCAATTAAAGCTATATAATTATGAAATAAATTATACAAATGCATATATTATTTAAACAGCCACTGCGCCAAAATGATGATGGTTTTGTCCGTTTAAAAGCAATCTTGTCAAACAGAAAACCTTATCTGAAGTTGTATATACATTTTGATCTATGAACTGATTTTTTGAGGTCATCATGTTTGTGATACTATTTTTTTTTTTTTTTCATACCTTGAATTTTGGACATTGGGCTTAGCGTGATTTGAATATTATTTTCTGCGGCAGCAGTTACGCCACTATCACATATCTTATGAAAAATGACATTTCGGATGTTTTCTGAATGAAATGTGCAACACAGAATTTTGACTCATTTTTTTTTATTTGTTACATTAACGAAGATCATCTCACGAAAAAAGAGTAATGCTGTGTAATCAAGATACGACTTCATAAAATCTTGTGAAAAAAATCTTTTACCGCAGTAGTGCTGTTTTTATTTTGTTTCTCTCTCTCCCCAAAACTCCGTCTGTTGTATAAACTTAGAAGATATCCATCCTACAAGCTCGGTTTGATACTAATTTAGTAAAGAATATGTTTTTAAAATTTAAAGTAATTGCTTACTACCAACAAGCACAAGCTCAATATAAATTACATCGTCATTAAGTTATCTCACTAGTTGCATGCAAGAACAGTGCGGGCTTATTTTTCTTTAATTTCCCTTAATGCAGCTAGTTACAAACTGCTATTTTTGTACACAAAGCTCGTCAATGAACCATTTCTTTGTCAACTTATAGCTCTATGTCTTTAGGAAATGGTCTTTGATTTATATTTTCCGAAATAATTGTCTTGGACATCGTTTTATTGGAGTAAAATATATCATAATCAATGAACTAGTTCGAAATTTTTATTCTGTAGATCATTTTCTGACAGATTTTTTTACAGATAAAGCTTAATCACCATGAATACTGGTTTTCTTTACTACAATCATTATGTCATACCCATTCTTCTCGTTTTTCTTCTCAAATAGGAATATAAAATTAAAAGAAATGACTGCGATTTTGGTGTTTTTTTTTTCTAAAAAAAAGTATTTTTAAAAACAGAAGACAGAAGTTACGATTAACGATTTAAGCGTTGATCCATACATTTAATAATTTATTTATTCCACACAAAGTCATATGCTTGGAACTAAAAAAAGAAAAGGGATATTGAAAGCAGCATGTGGAAAGAATCAGGTTTTTCTACAAGATTAGCATTAGAGTTAAACATGGTTGACTTGATTTATTAATAGAAAGCAAACGAATTTGATCAAATAGCATAGTATGATAGGACATGTTTTGGTCTCCTGTTTCAGTAAAGGTAACAAAATGCATTCATTCCCAAATTGAAACCTACTAAAAATAAACCAAAGAGGAAATGAAGGGTCCCTATTATATGATAAACAGCGGGACATTAAACGTGGTTTCTATCAGAAAAATGACACCAGTATTACCACTGTTCTTTTCACGCCGTCCTCATAATTTAGAAGAAAGAACCTATACTCCCGACAAAAAAGTATTCGAAATGCCTTATGAAGGTTTAGATCCAATAAGTGAAACCACTTCTTTGATTATTTTTAAACCCATATTTTTAGATATAAATCAAAGTTTCTTGTTACTTTTTTTTTTGTTTACACATATATACTTTCAATTTTTAGATCATGAAGTTGGTTCTTTTCGGTACGATTGCAGCTGCCATTTCACTTGTTACAGCAATTCCTCTTGAAAACGCCGCTCCAGTTCAGCAAGATGCCACTGCTGCTGCTTCTGCTACTTCTCCTTCCCCTATTTCCGTTACTTTCAGTGGTATCCTTCCATCTCATTCTCCCACATACCTTCCTTCATTCCCTTACCATGGCCATGAGAAAAAATCACCTACCCCTACTGGTCCTTTGACATACAAGCCTACATTCAATATTTCCTCATATCCAATTCCATGGGCAAAGCCTGATCTTAACAATACCGAGATACAAGCAGCTATTAACTCCATCAATTGGACCTATGTACCTAATATTCCTCCCAAGAATATAACTACTGATGTCAGCACCTATAACTCTGGTGCTGATCCTGATTGTTGGTGGACTGTTTCTACTTGTGGTGAACCCAAATTGACTTATTTGCCTAAAGATATTAAATATTGCCCTAAAGTTGGTGACTTTGGTTTGGTATGCTGTTGATCTATTACTTTTTTCATAATTTACTACGGGAATTGTTTAGCTTTACTAACACATATATACTTTTCTTCTTAAAATAGACATATGACGATGGACCTTTACCTCCTAACATCCAAGAAAATGGCGAAAATGATCCTTGGGCTGAGCCTCGTCTTTACGACTATCTCGCAGAAAAGAACCAAACTGCTACATTATTTTGTAAGTTTCAAACTTTTTTTTTGGAGAAAAAGAAACACAAGAAAAAAAGGGGAAGCGTGGAAGAAAATATAGTGATTCATAGGATTGTATTTTAACACTGCGTGTATAAATATAGATATAGGCTCCAATGTAGTTGTCTATCCTGAAGCTGCTGTTCGTGCCTTAGAAGCTGGACATACCCTTTGTGCCCAGTAAGTTATATCCTCCTGTTTTTCTATAGGTAATTTATTTCTAATATCTTCATTTGTTAGTACTTGGTCACATCCTCAAATGACAACCATTACCAATGAAGAGATTGTCGCTCAATTATATTTATCTGTCCGTGCTATCAAAGAAGCCACTGGTGTCACCACCCGCTGTTGGCGTCCACCTTACGGTGATGTTGACGACCGTGTTCGCGCCATCGCTCATCAGATGGGTCTCTCTACTATTATCTGGGATAGTGATTCATTCGATTGGGGTATGCCTTCAGTCGCTAACGATTTCCAAGGACAATATAACCAGAGTACTGTCGATGGCTTCTTTGAAAAGTGGATCACCGATCGTAAGAGCGGTGTTGATAATATACATGGACATATTGTTTTGGAACATGAAACAAGTAATGTTACTATTTTAACCGCTGAAAGATGGCTTCCTAAACTTCAGGAAGCTTTCGATGTAAAGACGGTTCATGAATGTGCACCTGAATTACCCAATCCTTACTGGGAAGAATAGAATAGCACTAATATTTTTTCACTTTTCATCATAATATTTACATTTAATTCATTTTTATATCATGTATAATAAAACCCTTCACCGATTTCTGAATTATAATTTACAAAGACTGGTTTGCTATTGCATTTAAAAAAATATATATTTATATATTCAGTGAGAATGAATCTTTTCGCCAACATCTTGAGTGAGGAAAATGATCCATTTTCCAAAAGCAGAATGTTTAATGACAGATGGCTCTGATTTTCTGCGAATCTTTATTTTTTTTATTTAACATAATTTTATAATGTACTGCTCTTTTTTTTAAAAAAAAAAGAAGGAAATATATGATAAATGTCGATTTAAAATATTTTTATATTTAAAAACTTCAAATTTTAACAATATATCGAATAAGCATCTTGTCGAAAGTATTTGTAAAGATGATGAAATAGAACTTGGAAATGATAATCGGTAGATCGCTATGGAGGGACTGGGATTGAAACATTAATTTAAATATTTTTTATTGCATTTATAAATACCACAGTCGTTAATCAGTGTAGATATAAAATTTCTCGTCAATAATTTAAAATACAAAATAAATAAAAAATGAATATGATAAAACAAGATCCTTTTAATCATTATAAGGGTAGAGCAAATGGGATACATGTTTACTAATAACTCGTCAAATATGTAGAATCCAATTTTTGTGGTACAGGCAATGTTTTGCATGACAAATATCAAGGTAAGATCTGATGGACTTGAAGTTCAGATTTGAATTCAGATATTTTTTCCAAGTATACTCCAAGAAATCTTCTCTATTCTTCTGACAATTTTACCCACCCTTTTAGCGCCATATAAAAAGCACGTTCTGCTATTATTTTTATCTTTGGTTACTCCGTCTTTTTTTAAAAAATAAGTTCTAAATTTCCTTATTCTCCTTTTCCCCTATTAAACTTTATAAACTTTATATGTGAACCTTATTCTGGACGTGTTTTTTATTTTAACATTTCTTATAATGCTCATATCTATTATTGATGACAATGAAAAACATCTCGCTCTCCCTTTTTTTTAAGAAAATAAACATGGTACTTTAATAGAGTTAATATTAGCAAAGTATATCTATGTTTTTAACATTAAGTCTATTCATGTGGACAGACAAAATTACTTCATGTGGTTTACATATATTTTGAAAAACACCCCAGGAAAACCACTTGTTTCCCGTAAAATAAAAAATCTCTATCTTATTTTGCAAAGGCCCGAGTAAAAAGGATATATACATATTTACCGTTACATTATTAGAAGGTAAATGAAGCAGAGGAAAAGAAAATAAGAAGCAAAAAAAGCACGGTTAAAAAACATGGCTTTTGATTCGAGTATATCGTTATCTTACCTTTTTAAATTGGTAAAGGCAAAAAAAAAAGAAGACTATAAAAGAACCAGTAATACAGGCGTTTTATAGCTTATTTTAGAAGGTTATTAAGACGCTTTCTCTCTTTGTATTATATAGAGCGAGAAGAGCCAATATATAAACTCGATAAGATAGGATGAATAAGAAATATCACTTGAAATTCAGCCAAAGCGTCTGAATTTCAAGTAGAAAAATGCTAAAAAATAAAAGTTCAAACGGAGAAGAGACGGGAATTGGCAGAATGTGAGATTTTGTTTACGCACTTTGACCTCGTTTTTTTTATATATTTATTCACATTTTTTTTCTCTTGTCCAATTTTCTCTTTCTTTTCTCTTTTCTTCGTTTTAATTCATTTTTTTATATATAATGTGGAGACACTTCTCAAAAACACAAAAGGTATTGGCTGTAGCCTCTGCAACCACTGCTACAGCCAGTTTGGCCTATTACTTAAATAGTGACAAGAGAAAGAACGTTTATAAGGCTACAATCACACTTCAAAACCAGCACCAAAACAATGATGGTTTTTACTTGCTGAATAAAAAGAATGCGGCCTTGGCTGAAGCTCTTCAGGAGGAACAAAAGTTAGATAAAGCGCGTGACTTTTGGCTTGCACCTTCACGTGAAGAAATGATTAAAAGATTAAAAGAGAGTCATAAAGAAGATCCTTATGATTTATTGGTGGTCGGCGGTGGAGCCACCGGCGCCGGTATTTCAGTTGATGCCGCCACACGTGGTCTTAAAGTAGCCATGGTAGAAAGAGATGATTTTGCATCGGGTAAGAATATCAATGTAGAAAATGAAAAAGGATCATATTTTGTAAACTGACTCATCCATCTTTTTAGGTACTTCTTCTAGATCAACAAAGCTTGTTCATGGTGGTGTCCGTTATCTTCAAAAGGCTATTATGGAATTAGATTATGAGCAATATAAACTTGTATGTGAGGCCCTTCATGAGCGTAAGATCTTTTTGGATATCGCTCCTCATCTTTCTGATCAATTGCCAATCATGCTTCCTGTTTACCAGTAAGTCAAATTTTGATTTTTTTCAGGGGAAAATAAAATATAATTCGGGGGTGGGGGGGCCTTTTATTTTTACGAAAAGATCGGGTATTTAAATAAACCTAATTAACCTTTTTGAAGATGGTGGCAAATCCCTTATTACTGGGTAGGCTGTAAGATGTATGATCTTTTTGCTGGTCGTGAGGCATTGGAGAGTAGTTATTTCTTGACTCGCTCCAAGGCTTTGGAAGCTTTCCCCATGTTGAAGAAGGATGAGTTAGTTGGTGCTCTTGTTTACTATGATGGTAAGGATAATAAACAAATAAAAAAAAACCCTTGTGTAACGATTATTAACTTCCTTTTTCTCCTATATTCCTATAAAAAATATAGGTCAGCATAATGATGCTAGAATGAACGTAGCTTTGGCCATGACAGCTGCTTGTTACGGTGCCACTGTCGCCAATCACTGTGAGGTTACCAGCTTGACAAAGAACGAAAAGGGAGAAATTAATGGTGCAAAGATGAGAGATAATATCAATGGTGATGAATGGGAAGTCAGAGCAAAGGTAATATTAACAAAATATGGTGTTAAAAAAGAGAGTGATGGAAATGTAAAGAATGGGAAACGCGTGAATAGGGGCATATATATATTTGTGGAGCATTTCTCTAATCAAGCATCTTTTTATATATGTGTATTTAGGGTGTTATCAATGCCACTGGTCCCTTTACAGACGGTCTTCGTAAAATGGACGATGAAAAGACTCTTGAAATTGTTGCTCCTTCTGCAGGTGTTCATATCATTCTCCCTAATTATTACAGTCCAAGAAACATGGGTCTTTTAGATCCTGCCACCAGTGATGGTCGTGTTATTTTCTTCTTGCCCTGGCAAGGAAATACAATTGCTGGTACCACCGGTAAGTTTTAAAAACAAATGATATGGAAAAATGGAAGATAGATCGATATAGATTAGATTCTAAAATTCAACGGTGACTCTTTTTTTTTAGATTCTCCCACTGAAGTTACCCAAAACCCAATGCCCAAGGAAGATGAAATCAACTGGATTTTAGATGAAGTCTCTCATTATCTTAGTGCTGGTAAGTTAAAAAAATAATAATGCTTTGTTATAACGTAAACTAATTTTTTTTTCTTTATAAAAGATGTCAAGGTTCGTCGTAGCGATGTTCTTGCCGCTTGGTCTGGTATCAGACCCCTTGTCCGTGACCCCCACGCCAAAAACACCGAGTCTCTCGTTCGTAACCATATGATTAATGTCAGTGACAACAAGTTGATTACTATTGCTGGTGGTAAGTGGACCACTTACCGTGCCATGGCCGAAGAAACCGTTGATAAGGCTATCGAGGTATTTGATTTAAAGCATGCCACTAAATGTAATACCGAGAAGACCATGTTGATTGGTGCTGAGGGTTATAACCCTACCATGTTCATCCGACTTGTTCAAGAATTTGGTATGGACACTGAAGTTGCTCAACATTTGGCTCAGAGTTATGGTAACCGTGCATGGGCTGTTGCTTCTATTGATGATGCCACTCATACCACCTGGCCCACTTACGGTAACCGCATCGCACCAAACTATCCATATATCCAGGCCGAAATTAGATATGCTGTACGTCAAGAGTCAGCATGCACTGCCGTTGATGTTTTGGCTCGTCGTACCCGTCTTGCTTTCTTGAACGCAGAAGCTGCTCTTCAATCCCTTCCTAACGTCATCAAGATTATGGCTGACGAATTAAATTGGGATGAAAAACGCCAAAAGGAGGAGTACAAGAGTGCTACCCTTTTCTTGACTACCATGGGTCTTGCTAAGGAGAGACTCGAATAGATATTAGATTATATTATTTGTTTGCCCTTTTTCTATTTTTTTTAAATACTGTAAAATATTAATAACACCAATAAGTTAAACTTTATAACTCGACTTTGATTTTAAACATGTGTGATCAAGTGAAACGAAAAGTATGAGAAATAGACTAAACTAAATACTCTATCTGGTTTTATAGCTGTTAGAAGTGAAGGGATAAAATACATGTGAATTGGGTGGTTATTTTACAAAAGTAAAGCATAGAATAGAATGATCCAAATAGAAGAATGTGAACCAAGTGGGTAAAATAAAAATAATAAATTTACAAGAAATGAATATCTTGAGATTGTTACAATAATCACTCTGCATTTTGCTTTATCAAAAAAGCTGCATAAAATTAAAGGGTGTATTTGCAGAGTTTTCAAAAAACTACAGACTTATTGGCCTGATGTTAAATTATTTTTTGCAACAGTTTTAGACTAGTTTGTAAAACGCAATCGCTTTTTCAACCCTTCAAAGTTTCCACTGGTGCTGCATTACATAATTGACACAATTGGTCAATTATTTCAAGATAATGTGGGCTTTTCCTATAAATTTATTTTTTCTTTCTAAAATGTTCCTGTAATCGTTTATCTACAATATATTTAGACTATTAAAATTTTGTGTTATAAATGAATAGATTCCACTGCATCCAATAGCGATATGTCTTTAAAACCATATGCTTTGAGCTCATATGAAGAAAATGCAATTGGGTCCAATATAAGGTTTATACTTTCTATTAATAATAGATCTAATTAATTATAATAAATTTGAATAACGTCTTAAGC
The DNA here is from genome assembly GCA_024139395.1 of Backusella morwellensis. NCBI lineage: Eukaryota > Fungi > Mucoromycota > Mucoromycetes > Mucorales > Backusellaceae > Backusella > Backusella morwellensis. The sequence continues at coordinate 60,788 of VCJI01001341.1, forward strand.
AAACATATATATTATTTAAAAAAACATTTAGTCAGGAACAGATTGATCAAGTACTGCATTCAATAGCATATCTACTAAAATGTTTGTCTATTGATAACAAACACAAATGCATTCGATTTCTTTGCTGCTTATACAGATAACAGATAAAGGGCGATTTATTCAGGAGAAACAAATGAAACGATGCCATCCTTTACATTTATTATTATTTTGAAGCCATTATTATTTTTTTCTGAACCATATGTTTCAATAGAAAAAGTATTTGATATCTTCGTCATTTTTATTCGATGCGTCATATGCAACTTATTGGTATATATATGAATTTAGTTAAGTAGTAAGAAAATTTTATGTTAAACTTACTATTCGTTCAATCCTTGATTCTTACATTTTAAAGAAGGTATAACCTTAGTCCCATTCATGTCTATTGTTTCTCACTAATTTACTTTCTATCAATCGCACTACAAATCTTAATACTTGTATATCACAAATGTTCTTTGATTGTTTGGTCAACAATAATCAATTGTTATGTATATGTAAGACCAGACAGGATCCTCCTTATACATCAAGCTTCAGGGATTGTATACAAGACAACACATATCAGTGGGTATTTGGCTTCCAGTGTAATTCCTTTTTGTTATAGTGAGGAAGTGAATTACGCTACCTTCTTTTTTTTTTAAGCAATGGGATCTTTTTAATTCATTACCAAGCGTTGGGTAAACAGATCCAGACAACAGATAAGGCTTGGTTTTCTTCTGTATCTTCCTTTTCTTCTTTTTCTTTATCGACGTAAAGGTGAAATTTACAGCATGCAACCCTAAAAGAGGAGAAGTGATCGTCGACTTGCAAGCGGAGTACTGTATAATCAAATTTCACTATAATAAGAGACGCTTTTTTTTTTACTTTAGCATTCGCCAAACCCTTCTTTCTTTCTCTTAATAATCAAACCATATTAAAAGTAGGATATGTTATATATAAATCGCCATACTGGAGAAAAAACTAATGAGTGTTTGCTTCATTTTCATCTTGTAGATTTATATAATACCAAGACATGCGATTTTCATTACTACTTGCTGCCCTTCCAGTTCTTGGTTTTGGTAAAATCACACATTTATTATAATATATGGTTATAAATACTAAAATGAGTTTTATTAGTAAGTGCGGCTACAATACCGCCCTCCAAAAATAATGCTGCTACTGAACAATGCCTAGCTCACATTAAAGGCTTACCAACTCAAATTAGTTCTCTGACTGGCAATGTAAGTTGTTAAAAAACAACATCTTTTCGAATGGATATATTAACTTATATTTATACATATACAGCTTACACCTGATAAAGCCTTAGGCAGTGTTGATGACTTCGAATCAGCACATAAAAAGGCTGTAGATTACTGTTGCCAAGCATCAGTAGATGCTGGCAGTGTACTTGCTCAATACACCGCAGTAGCCCCACAGGTAACACAGGCATTCGGTTTACTATACAATCTTCGCAAGACTGTTCCTGACCTTGGCGGCATTCAAGATAAATTTACTACACTTCCAGACTCTCTTTTGGAATGTTCTAAAAAGTATCTTCAGCAACCACAAGAAGAAGCATAATAAGCTGATTACAGCAGAGTTTTTATTTTTCATGCATGTCTGAAACGCGATTGCTTTCAATAATATAGTAATAAAAAGTGAATTTTAAACGCAGTCTATTTTTCTATAATAAAAAACAACTCCCCCCCTTTTCTTCTTGTTTCTTCTTGATAAATAAACCAAGATGAAATCAGCTGGCACACTTCGAAAGAAGGGTTTAGGAGAAGTCGACAAGTTTCTCAAGAAAGAGAAGGAAAAGATTCGAAATGCAACTTCCTCTTCGTCGTCATCATCATCTTCAGTGATTACCGCACCAAAACAGACAACAACTGCCGTGAAATCACCTCGTCCAGCCACCATGATTAACCAGCAGCCTATAACAGTCGACTTGCATAGATTTGCAGATGATAATTTACAACCTGAAGAATGTAAATAGTAACAATAACTACCTAAAGCGCAGAAATGAAAAAAAGTAGTGACTCGTCATATCTTTAGTTGTTCGTCGCTCCTTGGGAGAAGCCAATGAAGAAGGGATTCGTAGTTTTTATAAAAGTTTAACAGATGCCAAGAATGTGGTCGGAGGAGACTTGCAAAGAAATGTATATCGAAACTATACCGAGTTTGTATCGATATCAAAGGAGATCTCCAACTTGGATGCGGATGTATTAAGCGTAAAGGAGTATTTGAATGAGTTGAGGTCTATTTGGGAGAGCTTTTTGGCTGCTACACATTCTAATGACTCATCTTCGTTGAGTAAGTTTAATCAGGACAAACTTGTATTAATGTTAATCAAAACAAAAATATAGATAATGCCGAGTCTATTTTGCCATCGAGAAAAAGAAGCGAAATGTTGGCAACGGATATGACAAGCATTTATCGTGCCCAGATTACAGCATTGTGGGAGAACGTGGAAGGATCACAGGTATTAAAACACAGGATAATCAAATAAATGGATATTTATATTTATAATGTATTTTAGCGTTTTATTCCTCAAGCACAAAACCACCATATTGTCCGTGAATGCGTCAATTTCTATGATATCAACACAAAAACTTTACAACCACGACAAGCTGTCCATTTATTTCTTTTAAATGATTGTCTTTTGATTGCATCACAGCGTAGACGTACACAGCCAAACAAGTTTAAGTTGGTTGCCGATTATTGTTGGAAGTTGCAGGATTTAACCATTGTTGATATTAAGGATTCACAAGGTAAGAGCAAAGGGGTAAGTGAAGCAATGGACAATGTTTTATTTATATTTGCAATGTTTTTTAGATCTCAATAATGCATTAAGAATTGTTGTTTACCCCGAGACATTCATCTATAGAGCAGAAAGACCCGAGGATAAGATTGGGTTGTTGAATGCGTATAGAAGAATGTTGGATAACAACGATGACAGTCAAATGGACATGCCACAATCAGGTAATATTAAAAAGTATAAACCACGTTGTCATGGTAAATTAATGTGATTGTGTAACATGTGTCATTTTAGCTGATTTAAGAAAGGTAAGTCATTCAAGAGTATTTAGAGTATTTAGAGTATTTTCTTATTTAACAAGCCATTTACAATAGACCCGTGAATCATCAATGCATCCAGAAAAGGAGAAATGGTTAACAGAGTTACCTGACCAATTAGAGGTATTGATTGCATTAAGAGAATTTGAAAAGAGCGTTGTCTATTTAGAAAAAGGTAGGTAAAAAAAGGAGAAAGGCTCCAATTCATGTATGTGAACCTTCTCTCTATTCTATATGTATAGCCCGTCATATCGTAGTATCTTCATCTACCGCTTTGCCACTCGTTAAACAATCCCGTGAACATATCAACGAGTATACCGACAAACTTAGTGATATTATCAGTCGTGATCTGAGCAACACCCTGTTAACAAAGATTCAATTCCAGCGTTATGTAAATTGGCTTTTAAGATTGGATAAAAGTGAACGAGCTCGTGAAGTTTTTCTTAGTACTCGTACACTCATTATTAAAAAGAGAATAAGGTCAGTTTATTTATTCTTATATAGACAAATGGTTCTGACAAATGTCTGTGAATAGACAGCTTGTGTTCGAAGGTGATATAACCACTTATATCAGTGAACTTGCATTAGTGGTGTTTACATTGATACGTAATACATGCGAATGGTATAGAGATTCATTTAAACAAAACGACATGGCATCGGGTAACGGCTAAATAAATAAAGATTGAAGGAAAATAAATGAATAACCTTGTTTTTTTTTTTTTTTTTTTTTTTTTTTTTT
>VCJI01000135.1:3232-15464 GCA_024139395.1 Backusella morwellensis
TTGATAAAAAAAAACTATAGATACATATTATATTTACATTATTACTACTACTACTATTACGATCATACAGTTTCATATTAAACTCTTTTTCTTTACTCATAACTGGGTAGCATATAATCATTAAAGACAGACTGGTATGATGGCAACCCACTGCATGAGTTGGGTCTATATCCAAAGTAATCACCAGAAGATTCATGGGATGGAGGAGTGATTGGGTATGAATCATCCATGGGAGAATTAGGGGCGGAGTCGAGGAAGGTGAGTGGAGGAGAATAAACTTGTGATCGCCATGCGTTTTCATACGAAGGTAGTTCATTATCGGTTTCCTCTTCAAGTTGGCTTATAATGGTCACCGGCATGGATGAGCGAAGTTCTGATAAATCACCTTGGGGATTGATAAAGGACATTGTGAATTTAAGCTTATGTTCGATGCGCAAGTAGTCGTTTTGAGTATCACACAAGATCGAGTCGACTGAGTGAGGAATGGGCATGTTCTCCACTTTGTGCCAGTGTAACCCTGAACTTGGAAAATGTTCATCTCTAAAGAAGCGAATGATTCGTGATTCTGTGCGGGTTTGCGACGTTCCACTAACGGCAAAAGTGACATACTCTTTCAGGAAACAGGAGAGGTAGCGTACATGGAGTCTAGCATGGGTCTTGGGTACAATAGAGAAATCAATGTTGATGTGCTCTCCACGCTGGAACGTTTTTTTAGGTACAGTAATGGCGTAATCTATTTTCCCTGTCCATTCGTTAGCAATTCTCATCGGGGTATTATTGATAAGCTGGTAGCTTGGTGTATACTCTCGAACGATCTTCAACGGGAGGCGCTCAACAAAGTTGGACAAAAATGCTGGTCGTTCCACCACCGCTTTAAGCTTGTACGACAAATAACCACACGAGTTTGCTTCAACTGATTCCGCAAGGTTACCAGGCAGAATGAACTCAAAGGGATACTGATAAACGCCGACGCACATCACGTTGCCCTTCTTTTGGTTATTAATAAAGGTCCAGTCATGATCGAGAATGGTAGTTTCATTTTTATGTTGATGGTTGCCTATGATAAATTTCAATCAACAACTTGCTCTTTTCACACACACATTTACTAGTCTACTTACGCGCACTCCACTGGATTTTCATTTTCCCACTGAGATTTAGTGTAATGGCTTTGATACGAGTAGCTTCTTTTAGTTTCAGTTCCACGTAGCCTCTCAACACACAGCCAACAGATTCTTCAGGATTTCCTCTTAAAATAAGAGTATCGCTTTCAACGTGTATTTTCAAATGATGAGACATTTATAACAGGTGGTTTTAAAATAAATAAATAATATAAGTTGATAAAAAAAAAAGAGAGAATATAAATAAATAATAATAAGGAAAGAGAGAAAGAGTAATAGAAAAAAGATCAATTTTTGTATTTATACTTTTTTTTTTTGTTTTTTTGTGATCAGTGGCCAAGTCTAGAATACAAAAAACAAAAACATAAAAACAAGGTTTGTCACCCGATTGGTATTAAGGTTTTTATTAAATCCTAAAGGTAGAAATAATCGAATATCTTGATAACCGGTAAAGCAAAATGTACAAATATCCCTAATTGAACGGTGATTTTATTTTTAAATTAGCATTGGGTTTAACCGGAAGTGTAAAAAGAATTGCGTCTTTTTGTATAAACTTTACGTTTTCAAAAAAAAAAGAGTATAAACAATGAACAATTTGGTTTCATGATCTTCTTTGAAGAACATGTTACCTTTTTTCTCCTTTTTTTTAAAAAAAAAACAGATCGCTACAAATTCAATTAAGCTATTTTGTACAAACATTGTGCTACGGAAGTGTTACTGGTAGCACAAAAGGCATGGCAAAGAACGGTGCTTATAAATTCATTATCCTGTCACAGCATATTTTGGCCTTTAAGTCTGTCACTTTTAGTTCATCACTTGAGCCGTCTACGTTATACAATTTGCATCAGATCAACATTTATTCTTAATAATATTAAACGAACCAACTCTAAAAAAGAAAAGACTAAATGCGATCAGACAAAAAGTAAAAATAAAGAAATGGTAGGACAAATGACAAAAAAAAAGTTCTTTAACGAAAAGAAATGGAGATCTACTTTTTCAAAGAGAAGTTTAGATTTTTAGAAAATCATTTTCTGTATTAATGTTGTTCCCAACTGGTTGAATCCGTTAACCGCCGCTTTCTGCCAATTTTTTTTGTTTCAGATCTCATATTGAACCCTTTTGTTTTATATTAATTAGTCCTCTTTGGACTCGAAATTAAGGCTAGCCTATTCAAAAAAGAAAAAAAAAAGCAAAGCAAACAAACTAAACAAACAATGACGATGACAACGATGACAGTAAATACATTACTAATACAATGTTTTCAATGCATTTGTTGAATGTATTATTAATGATATTCATCACATTGTCACGGTTAAAGTCACATCTTTGTTTCAAATGTTTAAGATGCTGAGCGTCACCTCTTTAAAAGTAACTCTATACCAATGTTCTCTAAATACTTGAGTCTGGGTTGATTGTACATTTTACTGTGTTCCTTTTTTGCGTATATCTTAAATTATGACAATGAGCACATTAACAAAAATATAAAAATAAAGAAAACTACACGAAAAAGAAAAAAAAATGGGAATCACTGTAGGTTTTTCTTTTGTTTCTTTTTGTGTTTCTTTTTGCAATAACTAACTATTTTTAGGAAAAGTCGAGAGTGATCTAAATAATCGGTATGGCAAATTAGCAAGTTGAACTTTATGTTGAATCAAGATATTAAAAAAAATCCTTGTTTCCAATAAAATAAAAAGGTTTTTATTTATTTTTTTTACTCAATTTAAATTGTGGAGAAGGTGGGTAGCACAATGGTGAATGTCTAGAAACGAACCACATCTCTTTATTCTGTGTCACAGCTGGCCGATTGGTTTTTCATCAAGAAAAAGGAAAAAAAAAAAAAATTTTTTTCAGGCCAAAAAAAATTGCAAGGTTATCAAAGCACTTGCAGATGTAAAAAAAGGCGACATGGGTTCCTAAAATACCTATTTTTTTTTATAGATCTATTTTGGTATTCGAACACCACTCCAACTTTATTATTTATAAAGCTTCATTCATTTAGCAATTGAATACAAAATTGTTGCCAGTGTTTCTAATGATCAGCACATAAAAGATCCTCACTGTTTTAAAAAAAATGAAACAAAAACCCAATGAAAATGCAGCAGTAAGTTCCATTCGAATGGTCAAAACAAAAAATAGAAAATTAGATGCATCAAAGTTTATGGGGAAGCCCCATCACACCATTTGTATCAATACACATTGGTTGGTTTGCCTTGTATTATTTTGGGATTTGAAAATGTAGCAACCATGTTTAAATAAACTTTATGTTTTATAGAGTTAAATATGGGTCTATAGAAGAAGTAAAACGGAAGATTTGCGCAAGAAACCGCATTTCCTTAGATTAACTTTTTTTTTTTTACCATATTTTATCAAACAGGGATCTACCATGTTGTTTCGTTTTTTCAGTGGAATTACTTTACCGATTTTTTTTTTTGAGAGTTCGATTATTCGGATATTATAATCAAAAAAGAGTCTAAATGAGCCTGAAATACTCCTAACATTCGGTTCATTGATATAGCTTTAGATTAAAATATATTAATAGAATGAAATCCGCTGGATTAACGAAATATATCCTTTTTTTTCTCTTAGTGACTGGCCCTTGTTAATTAATACTTACTCTATTTCGAAATAAAGAATGCTCAGCTCATAATTATGTCCATTAATCATCCTGGATACAATTTAGATGATCCCCATCATTGGTCCCATCCACAAAATTGGTGATTTCTTGACAGGTTGCCAAAAATAATATTGGTGCAGCAGTCTAAAACTTGCATATTCCCCTTTATCAACCCTGAAATCGAGTCTAAAATTAAAAAGCGAATTTTTCCTAAATAGTAATTTATTTTCAGTGGATAGGATGTAACTTCTTTTTAAAAAAAGAAAAGGTGATCAAATAAAAATGAACAAACTAAAATTAAGTTACATATGTTACTAGATCAAAAATCCTATTTATAAAGTGTTTTTTCAGCAAAAAGAGTGATGAAATAATGGCATAATTTATGTGCTACCATCACTTTCTTTGATAGTAAACAATAACCAAACTAAAAAAAAAACTATTCAAATTGAGATTCCACTTTCCAAACTATTGGTTTTTTTATTTAAAATACATAAATAGCGATAGGTAGATATTACAAACGAATTAAAAAAAAATTTTTTTTTGTTAAAATATATCATTATCATTTTAAGAGGGACGATGTATCGAAATCTTGATTATTATTTTTTTTTAATTGTGTCTGGTATGGATGTAATCAATTTAAAACCGCCCCGTCCCATATTACTCGCGTAATATAGTGAAGGTTCTTGTATGCTTAAAAAATATGTAAGGAGTAACGGTTTATCAAAGACAATTACAGTACGCTCTATTCTAAAAAGAGTGCGTCTGAAAAAATTAAATTGAAGATATCATTATCAATACAAGCTAAAGTATTCAAAAAAGAAAAAGTTCCTATTGGTATGGATCAACTCATAATCCTTTTAAGAGTAGGATTATTTAAGATATAATCAAGTTAATATATTCTTAAAAGCAAGTACTTCGCTTACAATCTATATGATCACAAAACAAATGATCCATTTAAAAAAAATGGAGTAAAGTACTTTAAAGAATCTATTAAAAAAAGTCTTACAAAGCACATAATAAAGTGAACAGTAATAAAGTTTCATTTGGTCAGAATGTTTTATTAAATGGAAATAAAAAGTAATTAAGTGTATTTTTTTATATATTAAATGTAGAAATCAAAAACAAGTAGGGTAAATTATAATTCTATAACAGAGATGGAGTGCACCGATTTAGATAATGTTGACAAGACCAGTTACGGTTTCTGTTTCAGTCAAAGTACTATAGAGAGGATATGTTAGAATGACAGTAATTAGATATTTAGTATTATATACTTACGATTCAGTGACAGTGTTAGTTGTAGTGGTTGTCGATTTATGTGTTCTGGTTGGATAAACGGGCTCAGAGGTGGGTTGGGGGCAGTCATCAGAGGTGGGCTCAGGGCTGGAATTGCAGTCATCAGAGCTGGGTTCAGGGCTGGAGTTGCAATCAGTAGTGGGCTCAGGCTCAGAAGAAGTCTCGCAATCAGTGGTGGTAGGTTCACTGGTAGGTTCAATGGTAGGTTCACTGGTGGGGTGGTGGTGCTTAGTGGTGGTTACGGTGTTGTAAACGTAAACGGTTTCCTCCTTGCCATGGTGGCCGTCATCGTTTTCATCACAGTCTTCTTCTTCCCAGTCATCACCATGATTCCAGTCGTCTTCCTCATCACAGTCTTCTTCCCAGTCATCTTCATCTTCGCAGTCATCTTCCCAATCATCTTCATCCTCACAGTCATCATCATCTTCTTCGTCTTCACAGTCATCATCATCATCGTCCTCGTCTTCACAGTCATCATCATCATCATCATCTTCGTCATCGTCACAGTCTTCATCATCATCATCTTCGTCGTCATCACAGTCCTCGTCATCATCATCGTCATCCTCGTCGTCACAGTCTTCATCATCATCATCGTCATCATCACCACCACGCTTGTTCAATTTTTGGACTAAGTAAAAGAAAGATGTGATGAGTGATTATGAACTACAGAAATAGAATATAAATCAGGTTTACCTTGATCGTGAGTGAAGAACTTGGCGGGACCAAGCTTGACTTCGACTTGGCGCTCAACAAGAGAGTTCTTGAAAGCCTTCTTACCGACCTGAGCGGTAGGTGCAGTGCTGACTAAGCTGGCGAGACATGCAGCAGAGATGAGTGCAAGCGTAAAGCGCATGGTTAATTAAGATATTATTAGAAAGGTTTATTAAAAAAAGAAGATGATTTTTTTTCGAAATGCTGCTTCGATGGCTTCAGTTTTATATCATTTTGATTACAATTTTATCTAAAGGCAAATCAAAAACAAATTTTGGAATGATCGGGGCATTAGACTTGGGGATGTGTTGTATGTAATTGTTTTGTAGACTAGGATATGTTATAAAGGTTTTCATTTGAACCAAAAAACAAAAAAAAAAAACATAAAAAAAATAGAAAAAGTAGAAAATAAAACTGTTAAGGCGGAAATTTTCATAATAATACAGTTGTCGGATATTTCTTTATAATCCAGCGTCTGGTAATTTCTTTTGCTTTTTGGCTCGGTAAGTCTCGATGGCACGATCACGCTCAAGGTCTAATTGGATGCGAGCAGCAGCGCTCATGTTTTGTAACTTTCGTTTATGCGATGCCTTTAATAACTTCATGTTCTCATCCTCCTCTGACTCGTAACCACTTTCCTTCTTTTGCTGGACTGCCTCCTTTGTCTTTGTCTCGAGAAGCTAAAAACACACAATTAGGATTGCCCATTTTACTAATATGTCCGATTTGCTTTGTTTTTTTTTGTTTTTTTTTGTTTTTTTTTGTTTTTTTTTGTTTTTTTTACCTCTTTACCACGTCCACGTGCCTTTGGTACTTTATTGAGTGTTGGTGGTGCATCCACAACCTCACCAAACTTGACCTTATCCTCCAAATCATCAAAATCTCGACCACCAAACAGGTCGAGCTCCTTTTGTTTCTTTGCAAGCTTCTTTTGCTTTCGTGTCTCCTGATTTCTCTTTTTTCTATCACTCTTTGTCTTTGCCTCTTTTTGACTTGCCAGCATATCATCTCTATAGGTTTGATCGACTCGATAAACAAAATCTTTCATTTTTTCTCCTGGTTGAATGGTAATCTTCTCTTTCTAAAATAAGAAAAAGTTAAAAAATATTTAAATAGAGACAACAACAAAATACTTGCTTTTTGAACGTTTTGCTTTGACTTGTCTTGTTGTTTTTCTTGTTTTTTCTTGGTAGCCATATCTTTAAATCTAAATAATCGAGCAAATGCCTTTGGTGTGTCTGCATCCAGCGAAGGCTCCTTTCCAACCGGAAGATCTACCCTTTTTATCAAACAAACAAACAATAAGGCTCCTCTTTCTTCCTAGTTGACTCGAAAAACTTACTCGTCTTTACGTGCTTTGCGAACACTTGCTTTTGCTCTTTTGTGTGGCATATATGATGTGATGAAGTTGTTTGATTCAGAAAAAAAAAAAGCAAAAAAAAAATATAAAAAAATATAAAAAAACTTAGTGGCTGATGGGTCTGTGACCGGGTCACAAATTCAAGCATGATTTTAGATTTTCATTGGTTTTAGCATGTTAAAAGAAAAGCTTAATTTTTGTAGGCTTAAAAACAGTAATAAACTGCCCTAAGCATTGTTACTAACAATAGTTATACCTTATTATTATCATAATATCGAGCAGTTGATTAGCCACTTGAATGGTATGGTTACTACTTTAATGCATAATTGATGATATCCGTAAATATCATGATAATATCCATTATAATAATAATAATAATAATAATAATAATAATAATGTTTATGATTGCAGTCATTACAGCTACAAGTATTCTCATCATTTATCAAGTTGATGTTTACAAGATAGCGCTTCAATGCACCAAAGCATTGGTAAGAAAAAAAAAGTTCCGTTTAGCATTGCTCTTTGTTTTTGATATCTATTTAATATTGATCCGAAGTGTGCGCTTTTTTATTATTTTTATTTTAATTTTTATCCCCTTTATATTTAAATTTACTTTTTATAATAATGATGATACTTTAGTATCATTGACATGGTTCATTTTTTTCGTTCGTAAGACATTAACCCCTATTCTCAAGCATAAACTCGGTTTCTGAAGTAGGCAGTTTCCAGAAATTAGAAAATGCTGATCTTTTTTGGAAACATTCCGAAAAAGTAAGGGGGGAGGATGAGTTTATATTGCAGGATAAATTTTGAATGTTTCCTCTGTAAATAGGAAATATATATATATATATATAATAATAATAATAATAGTAGTAATATATACATATACCATGGCTTTTATTGTTGGTTATAATTTAAAACAATCAAACAATATACATCTTGTAGGCAAGAGTAAAATCCGCTCATATCGCATTATCTTTTTTATATAGTAATTTTGGTGACCTCTATGAAGCATCGCATGTGATATGCAATACCAACTGTATTTTGAAGCTGTGATTGATCTATAATGCTTGTTGTGCCGCATGGATTCTTCTTGACCCATGTCCTTACCATGGGCGGAAGGTATTTGTATTGTGGTGAATCAAACTGTAGACGTTTATGGCATCGATGACATGGCTCAGTAAAGAGATTGTAATAACTTCCAACCCACTCCTAAAAATTATACAAATGAGCATCTAAAGGGAATGGTCACTTATCGATTGTTTACCAATAGACTGTATAATGACTCCCTGGCATAAAACACCAGTATATCCTCAAACGCGCTTTTCGCGAGTAAATTTAACTTTTGAAATACTAAATGTTGAGATTCCTGCCAATTGTTCTTATTCTAACCAAAAAAAAGGCGATATTAATAACAATGAAATATAGTCAGTACCAATAATAATAACAATCCCTACTTCTTCCTTTGGACCCTTAATATCATATTGATGAATAACCAATGTATCTGTTTGTTTCTCGTATTCTAATTCAAGCTCTGCCACCAATGATTTCTGGACCGAAATCTATTTTAACCTTGCTAAGTACCAAGTTCCGTGGATGAATCTCCTTTAAACAAACCTTGATACGGCATGTTGATCCTGATAGAGTTGTACATTCCTCATTCACAAATGAGACCGACATGGTTATATGGCTTGGCTTCTCTTTCTCTATCCAATTGCTTATATGTGTTGCAAAGAAAGGGCAACTAATGATACTGCACTTTAGTCTATATTGCTCTCTTTTTTTTTTTGTCATCAAACATCTGTAACTTTACTCGGATCCAACATTTTGAGGCTTCTTTGCAAGGACAATTGTAGAAAGCTGTCTATTATGATCGATCGAATCAGCAACAATGAAATAAAACTGCTTTCCGTTGTATATTTACCTAAATGCATAGTTTGCATTGTTTTTAATTATTGAGCCTGCTTCCTTTGCTTTTACTGTGACAATGTCTTGTTGATATTGGTTTTCTTCTGCTTCTGCTACTTTGTCTGCCTCGCTTTTTTTTCCCCTTTTGTTTTAATACCGTGAAATTTGTCTGAGCTGTTACTACGTTACCTTTTAATCATATCCCAATTGAAGTTATTCTCATTTGCCACGATCTGTGTATGTTCCAAAGCTCCTGTGTGTTATACGAGCACATTAGCATCACATTGGCAATAGAAAGCGCGCGCTAAACAAACCTTTTAGATTCTCGCCTTGTGCTGATAGACTATTCAGATCTCGTCTAATACTTTTTAATCTGTCACTGAAGGCATGAACATAATTGGGGCCCTTTTGCTCTGCTTGCACAAGATCTGTAAAATGCTTGAGAGATGATCGAATCTCAGAGACCTTTTATATTCATTATAATACATTAATGCTCCAATCTAAAACTGTAACCAACACGGATAGAAAAAAAATAGAAAAGCTTACAGAAAGAAGGGCTTGGTTAATATTATTGATATCCTGCTCAATATCTACAGGCTGTCGCTGTGCCATTCTGACAAGTTTGTTTGGTGTTGAAAAAAAGCAAACCACAAAAATAGAGTCTGAGCCTTTCGCACATAAAAAGTATCTAGGCACGTGATTTGGATTATCATGGGCTTTTCAGAGCAAATATCAAGCATTTGAAAATATTCAATAATACTAAGCGATGTAAACAATCTATCAGAAGCAGTCGAATAGTCCTTTAGAATAAGATGCTGGGTAGAATTCAATATAATAGACGAGAAAACCTCAGTAATAGATGATACAATCTCAAAATACTAGAGTTGGTGGTGGCAACGTATAGAGCTTGCGTATTGTTGAGGTAGCAGAAGTCGATAAAAGTAAAACTAAAGAGAAGCTGTGAATATTAATTGGGTTATCAAGTTTGAACCTCTCATATGTATAAGAGACAGATGAACCAAAAAGTATATACGATAATATCTCAATGCACATTCCATCAACTCGTAATCTATAAAAACATTTTGGAAATAACTTAAATAGACTCTCCAACATACTAAAATGAACGACAAACATGGATGATGGAACTTGTTTTATTATTTATAATACACAAACATATCGAAGAGCTTAGATAACTCAGCCCATACAGTGCTTTTCTTTTTAGGGCACAACATTCAGATATTTAAGCGCAAGAACAGCACTTCCTATTCCATTTTGAGCAGCACGAAGGTAATGTGATGTTGCCTTGTCGATATCACCTCTTTTCCAGTAATAGTACCCCAGATTTTCCTCGGCTTTAAGGTAACCTTTACGTGCAGCTTGTTTGAGCAATAAAATAGCTTTATCGTTATTTGTTTGATCGTAAAGATTTCCCAAATTATATATCGCTTGTGTGCAACCCCCTTTAGCAGCCGGAGATAATATTTTTCCGCCGTTTTGAAATCACCGTTTTTCCAGTAATAATACCCTACATTTGCCTGGGCATCGTAATGATCTTTAGCTGCAGCCCGTTCGAACCAGTGAATAGACTCATCTTTATTTTTTTTAGTACCCAGGCCTTGGGCATAGAAACTTCCTACATTATATTGCGCTTGTGTACAATCTCCTCTGGCAGCACGGAGGTACAGATCAAATGCCTTTTTGTATTCCTTGCGGCCTTCATAAATGTAGCCCAAGTTGGAGCATGCATTCCAGTGATTCTTGTCGGCTGCACCTCGATACAATTTTATAGCAGCTTCCATATTCTTCTCGACACCTACACCATATTCATACATATAGCCAAGTGTAAATTGAGAATCTATGCCACCACAGTCTGCATCAGCTTTTATAGAATCCATATTTTGTATCATCCAGTCTGTCTCGTTAGTACTGGTCTCCATTAGACTTGTGTGATTTGATGTCGATAGTTGGGAAGACGTTTCTTGACTTGTTATTGAGCTGTTGTCAAAATTACTTTTTTGTTCACCGGATATGTTGGGTTCTACCTGGTGAGCTGAATCCTTCTCCGTATCTTCAATTTGGTTTAATATTTTCTTTGCTCTCATGTGGCCACAATTAGCTGCGAAAGATAGATGGTATTTCGCATATTCAGTATTTGCCAAAGTAATACCTGGGTCAAGATATACGCTCCCTAATTGGTAGTGAATTTCGGGTACGTTGCTTTTAGAACAGATGCTAATATAATGCTTGGTACGCTCTTTATATTTTTTGGAGTCTTTCTTCCCATAGATCGAAACTAGCCTTAGTGCGGCTTTAAAAAAAGGGATCTGATCGCCTTCACTGAATATATTAGGGTCTATACCAGTGGAGATAGTTTTGTATTTTGACACAATCTGCTCGAGTACTTTCGTATAATTCTTGATTGCACCTTCATAATTTCGATCTTTTACGTATTGATCAGCTTTTATGATGTATGCCTTGACCTGACTATCTACTTTATTTTTCACTATCAAAACTCATTAATTTTGTTTTATGTTACTTGAAACTTAAAAAAAGTACCTACCTTTAGAAGAATCTAAGTTGTCATTGGGTTTTTGCGCCATGTGAATGTAGTTGATGTTACAAGGAAGTGAAACCAGAAGAAATCATATAAATACTACGTTTCCTTAATAGGCCATCGGCTCAGCCAAACTGATGACGTTGTAGTTTGTGTATCTGCCCATAACGCCTTCCGGCTTTTCATTTTTTCCCTAAAAATTATCATTCATCCACCACCATTCTTCTCTCGAGATCTTCCAATCTAATATGACCAAGTTGCTTTGCCAGGAAATCCATCAATATATAAGGTAACAGGATGAACATAGTGTTTTTAAAGTTGAATAGGCCCACATGCATAACCAATCGGCAAGATCAATAGCAATTGGGAGACCAATAATGCTCCAATGTAATTCATACGAGGTACAATAACTTCAAGGATAAGTTAATATTGCTGATGTAATAGGATATCTTTACATGCACGACACTTTTCACGACAAATATTAATTAGAGTGACGCCACTCTAACTTTTTAGCTTATGTTCACGACAGGTTAATTTTGGATATCGTTACATGCACTACAAATTAAATTAGAGTGATGCCGTTCAAACAAAAATAAAGGCATAACATGAGCATGGTATTGTTCTTACCTTTTGCAAAGTGCAAAATTGACATGAGTTCAGATAGAGTGATGTCC
>VCJI01000135.1:15891-26625 GCA_024139395.1 Backusella morwellensis
TAGATATTACATTAACGTCACTCTAAATAATATTTGTCGTGAATAGTGTCGTGCATGTAAAGATATCCATGTAATATCCCCCAATATTACATCAGACAATTGTCAAAATCCAGAAGATCGGAACAGGAAGCGGTAGTACCAACCAAAGCATTGTGGTATATCAGTAAAAGCTTCTTTAGTCACCATGTTCATTTTCTATTGATTTGATTTGGTCGAATTCGGAACATCCGCGTCTTTCATCGTTGTGTTAAAGATCTTAATATTGCTGAGCCGATATCCCCCAATATCGCATCAGACAATCTTACAAGACCATGCGGACAAAAATATGAATGAAAACACGTACTTACGTTTTTGTTGCTTTCCAAGAAAGAAACCTTCATTATTTAGACGTTTAGATGCGTACTTTGCTCCAAAATGACCTTGAACTGCAGCTTTTTCATACCATATCAATGCTAATTCTTTATTGGCAGCTACTCCAAGACCATATTCATAGTGCTTACCAACAGTATACTGTGAAATAGCATACCCTTCATCAACTGCTACGAGATGCCACTTTAATCCAATTTGACTGTCTTGCTCCACATCTAGTCCTTTACAATATAAAGAGCCAATACTGTTTGTGGCCGGAAGGATACCGTTATAATGTGCCTTCACATACCAGGTCATGGCATCCGTATAATTTTGATCTACTCCTCTTCCCTCTTGTTACATCTCTCCAACTCGATTCTATGCGTAACCATAGTTATAGAGTTTAGCGGTGTGAAGATACCATGGAAATGCGTCTCAATACAGGCCTTTTTCATAGTACCTATCGGCAATTTCAATATATAAGAGGCGAGTCTTTTCTTTGTTGCTCCAAAGCGCCTTTTCTCTCGATTTTATGCTCCCATCTAAATAGATTTGGTGAATACTCGATCCTTATTTTCGAGCTTAAATATATATATACCATCAATATAGTAATCTATCTGTTCATTAGTTAAAGGCGAAAAATTCATGACAACATTATGAGATAAAAAAAAGCAAGAAGTACAAGAGCAATAACGTTAGTGAAAAACATTATGTATGTTCTTAAAGTAAAAGATGGGCAAAGAAAAATGTTTAAGAATATATACCTTTTATTAGAAAAAAGGGCTCATTGTAAAATGGTTGTTATTGCTTATTCAAAAAAAGTATGTGGTAATTGTGTTGTGTAAAAAAAAAGGAAAGTTGCTTTAGTGATTAAATAATGAAGCAGCCTTGTTTCATTGTTCATTGTTATTGTGAAATTGATTTAGTATAAACTAAAACAATTGGTAAATAAACTCATCTCCTCCAAGCAATATAATGAAAACGACATACACTTTTGATAACAAACTACCAATCACTTGAACTATATAAGCTTTCAATCAATTTTTTATTCTAATGGTTTGCCTTGTGTTTAACTTCTTTAGCAGCCTTCTTCTTGTTTTCATCCGCCTCACGTGCAGCCTTTTTGATGTGTAGCTTTGCTTCATCTTTAAGCTCTTCAGCAGTGTGTTCAGCCTTCTTGGAACTAGTTCCAATTATTTCTTTTGCATTTTCGACTGCGTTGGCAAATATATTAACCCCTTCAGAGACTTTATGGCTGATGTCCTTTACAGTTTCAGTGATATGTTAATACTATGATGGAGTATATAATATTTTTATTACCTTTTCTTTCAAGTCATGATCTATTTCATGTTTTATTTGCTTCTTCAAATGGTCGGCCTTCTCGGCAGCGACATCGGCTATGTGTTCCGCTGTACCAATTGCTTCACTGAGTTTTTTTCCTGCCTTCACGCTAGCATCATGTGCTACCTCCTTTGTCTTTTCTATTGTGCTCTTGTGACGTGTAGTAATTGCGTTATATACGAATACAGATGGAAGATATGTCTGATATCGAGCAGATACACTAGAAGACAAGCGAGTAGTAGGTAAATAAAGTTTATTTACAAATGGCATAGTTGACTGTTGTAGAAATAAAAAAAATGGGCATCAATTAATAGTAAAAAAAAAGTTCTTTTTTATAATGCAAAAATAACCATTAGCAATGCAGAACCTGGCGTTTTGATGAACGTATATGAAGTTTCAGAGCCCAAAACTCAGATCAGAAGTGTTTAATGTTTTTAAATAACCACCATTCATCATTTTATAGTATTTGATAGGTGATGTTTTCTTTAAATACAAGATATGGAATTGTTATGACACACAGTTCGTTTCTGTAGAGTATTGATTTGGAAATTGTTTATTTAGTTTAGCTATATTTATATATATCATAGTTGAGCAATAAAGCCTAATAGTCAAATGAATGGATAATATAATACTATTATCGGCTTGCTCTAAATGAGAGAGAACTTGGCCGTAAAAGTAGCCGTTGCTTTTACTATTGTTAATGCTGATTCAAAAGCATCATCGGGGAATCAAATGAACCAATCGGTTGACACCAAACTGAATAATTCTCACATTCAAGTCATTCGTCCTTTCTTCTCCTCTCTCTCTCTTTTTTATAGAGTAAATAAATAAAAAATAACATAGTATGGAAAGTGAAGTATCTCAGAATAGACAGGCCCAAGCGACATTTAGAGATTTGGTCATCTTTGAAGAAAGATTACGTGGAAACATGACCCGACTGCTAAAACGAAAAAAGAAATACCAAGGTTAATATCAATTACGAGTGTGAACTGAGCAAAATGAGTGAAATGAGTGAAACAGAGAGATGAGCCTTAACCACTTATTTCTGTAGTTTTACTGGTTGGATTATTTGTTTGTCTGGGGTACTTTTTTTATGCAGTTTTCATCGACCCTAGTAAGGTAGTAGAGAGAAACGACAAGGAAGGGATAATGATGATGATGATGATGACACATGTTATGTATTGCATGATATGTAAATATAGGTGTTTATGGTACATTTGATGAACACACTGGCGTTACTGAGTGTAGCAGGTGGTTTAGTGTTTTTTTACAAGTCTGGCATGTATTCTGAAAAGATTGTTTATGCACAAAAGTAAGTTGACTGTGATAAAAGGAGAGACTATTATCTAATTATCATATAGATTTGTACCACATTGTAATCAGGCATTAAGAGCTTTTCAGCTTGAATTTAACCATAGCAAGTCTGGCAGACTAAGCTTCCTAAATAAGATACCCAAACAGTTCCAAGAAGGCTTCGAATCATATAGAAAACAGTATCATTTGCGTAAAAAAGCAAGGCTAAGCAAGGCAAAAACGAAATGATGATTTTATATACTTTTTATACACATAAACAATAATAACAATTTAAAAATCGGTTACTCTTCCACCAAAACTCCAGTCATTATGCTTGACTGGCTCGTTCTTGGGACCATTCACTTCACCTGTCTTGGGATTGACATCTCCATCAAATTCAGGGTTGGGTTTTTTAAGATAGTCGTCGTGGAATTCGCCAGCTGTGGAACCGTCCTTTGCTTGTTTCTTTCTAATGAGATCGAGCATTTCCTTTTGGTGTTTTTTATTTCCCAAAGGCAATGGGCCTGGTCTGTTGAGTGTTGTGTAGGCGCGGCGTAGCATGGTTATAAATATAGAAAAGAGAAATAAAGAAGGTGTTACGGGAACCGGGGTTAAGAAAAAACAGAAAACGCATGGTCCCCCTCTTATATTTATAAGGATCACGTGTACTTGATTAAAAACCTCTCGCTTTCAACTTCACATGTCGGGATACACACGACACGTGTAGATTGGCGAAAGATATGCTTTTCTTCTTCAAAAGGTGTTGTTTATCGCACGCATGTGATACTTTTGACTGTGTTTGAAAAAAAAACATTGTCAGAAACGAAAAAAGAAAACTGTTCTCTTTCTTTTTTTCTTCTTCCATCTCTCTTTTCTCTCTAAACAATAAAAACTATGACAAGCGTACGTCGTCGACCTTTAAAGGTCGTCACAGACAGTGAGGATGATCAATCAGACTCAAGACAAAGAAGAAACTTGCATATCACAAGTAAAAGAGTTTCTACAATCGCAGAGGAGAAACACGACGAGACAAAAAAGAAGATCTCTTACGATGGTTTCTCACACACACTGCCTATCCACACATTATCCAAAGCCTCGGTGCTATCTAAAGAAGCCCCTCCAGAGAACTACAGTGGTTTCTTAAGATTAGGAAGTAAGTTAAATCCTTTTGTCATGGTAACAAAAAAAAAACGGAATGTCTCATTCGCCTTTCCAAAGTGCTCGTTCTTGGTGCAAGTAATATTCGACTTGTTATCGAAAACTGGATGAAGTACGGTCTTTTAATTGGCCTTCCTCACAATAGTATACCCACAAGAGACTTTGGCTTATTCTTTACAGCCTGGCTCTGTATTCCTCTTAGTCTGACGATATCCTTAGTGCTTGAATATGGAATGGGTCGTCTGGCTTTACTTGGAAAGAATGCAAAACCCGATTTTTTGAAAAAGCTTGGAATACTTGAAATTGTTATTTCAACAGCTCACTGTATCCAACTTGTATTCTTGTTGACATTTCCATCCTACATTGCTTATACTCAGATTTACCATCCCTTAGGTAAGATATAACAACTAGAAGAGAGAGAGAGAGAGAGAGAGAAATACTTTGCTCAACATCCCTATTGCTGTTACTGTTTCATTAGTTGGATCAGGTGTAGTTGTATTATGTTTGATCACCTTTTTGAAATTGACATCATTTGTATTGGTAAATCGTGAGTTGAGACAATTATATGTCACTGGGAAATCAGAGGATATTTATGATCCTGATGTGGCTTATCCAAACAATGTCAATGCAAAGAATTTGCTCTACTTTTTCTTTGCGCCTACTTTGTGTTACCAACCTTCCTATCCTCGCTCTCCCGAATTCCGTACAACTTTTTTCCTTAAGCGTGTCGCAGAACTGATTACTTGCCTTGTGATGATGTATATTCTTACCGAGCAGTATGCAAAACCAACTTTGGCTAATTCACTTCAGGCTTTGGAACAAAACAACTATATCATTATCGTCGAGCGCGTTCTAAAGTTGTCAACAACCGCTGTTGTTATTTGGTTGCTGATGTTCTATGCATTGTTTCATGCGTTCCTGAATGCCCTCAGCGAAGTATTGCGTTTTGGTGATCGGACTTTTTATTTAGCCTGGTGGAATTCTGGCAACTTGGCAACATATTGGCGTTTGTGGAATCGACCTGTCTATCTCTTCTTTAAACGTCATGTCTATATCCCTGCCGTTCAAAGGGGTGTCCCTCCTGCTGTATGCCAGTTTATCGTATTCTTGGTATCTGCCGTTTTACATGAAGTTTTTGTTGGTATCCCTACCCACTCTATAACCGGTTTTGCCTTTTTTGGTATGCTTGGCCAGATTCCTTTGATCGCTTTAACACATGCTCTTGAAAAATGGAGAGGTAAAGGAAGTGGTTTGGGAAATACCATTTTTTGGATTGTATTTTGTGTTGTGGGTCAGCCTACAATTGCCCTTTTGTATTATTATGAGTGGACTGCTACACATAAAAACGGCCCTCCTGTATAAAAAAACAACAACAAACAAAACAAACAAGTTTATCTATATCAAACGAATTTATTTATTCTGTGTCTCAAACAGTTTAGCTTACTTTTTGTTCGTGTTTGAGAATAAAAATCACATCAATTAGACTCCTTTTGTTTTTGTTTTCTTTAACTTTTTTTTTGAACACTTAAATTTTGAATAATCATGAACAACAAGTTAAATCAAGTATCAATAGATATACAAGAGGCTCGCAATGGTGCTTCTTTTTCAATTAAAGATATGAGTACATTTATTCGTGGTGGTCCAATTGTAGTAGACAGACTACGAAAAATGATGATAATTGCAGATAGTGAGCCTCTGTTTGACATGACAGATATTGTGTTTAAAAGCAGAGGGGAGGTAATGGGATCAGGAATAATTCATCGAATATCTTTTTAATAGTTAATATATGTAGCAACTACTTTATGCCTTAAAAGTTTCAAAGCGTCTTATTGATTTAGTAGAAGAGCACAGTTTAAATGATGAAGAATTCTCTACATTGGTTAATTACCTTGATATGTTGACACCTGTAAGATCTGCATTATGCTATTGATTCTACTTTACTAACCATTATATTAGCTCGGTCTTCATTATTCAGGTAAAAAAAAAAGACATGTATAGGAGACCATAAAGCACGTTTTACTTATCTATAGAATTACTTTGCAATAAAAAGCGTTCATGTCAGTCATAAAATCACAAGGAACACCTGAACAAATAGGAAAATGGTGGAATGCAGCCAAGAGACATGCTATCATCGGGTGTTACGCTCAAACTGAACTGAGGTATTTCAAGAAGATTTACACGCATGTTCTATTCTTATTCATGTTCTTATATTTACAGTCATGGATCCAATGTGATGGGATTGACTACAACCGCTACATTTGATGATAAAACTGATGAATTTATTATACACAGTCCTAATTTAATGGTAAAAATGTTTCTTTATATTCAATGGTATGCACATCATAACTCACCCCCTTCTTTTTTTTTTAGTCAGCAAAGTGGTGGATTGGTGGGCTGGGCGTAACAAGTACTCATGCAGTAGTACAGGTAAAAGAAAAAAACCTGTTTGTAATCATTGGCGCACATATGCATTAAATAAAGTGTTTATATTTAGGCTCAATTGGTGATTGGCGTCCAGAATTTGGGTCCTCATTTGTTCATAGTTCCTATTCGTTCTCCGAGTAAAATGCATATATTCACATGTTTATCATTATCGATTTAACATTTTCATATTTGAATTTAGTGGATCTTAATCCTTGTTCAGGTGTAACAGTAGGTGATATTGGTCCAAAAGCATATGGTGGATTTGCTTGTGTTGATAATGGATGTGAGTAAAAAGACGATGCTTGGTATACCATTTGTTTTCTCACCACAGACATACATTTGGTTACGTGTAAAGGCAGCATTCAATTAATACAAAATTTATTCATTTTTAGTCGTTCTTTTTGATCATGTTCGAATTCCAAGAGAGAATATGCTGATGAAGTTTGCAAAGGTTGAAAAAAGTGGTGAATACATTCCTCCTGTTCATAGCAAGCTTTCCTATGGTAGTATGGTCAAATTAAGGGTTGACATTGTGTATGATGCAGCATTGAAATTGGCAAAGGCTGTGACTATATCTACTCGTTACTGTACTGTACGAAGACAATTTCATCATCCTACAGCAAAGTCTGATGTGGAACTAGAAACCCAAGTGATTCGCTATTCATCGGTTCAACACCGGCTATTTCCTTTATTATCTACTGCATACGCCCTTTTCATAACCAGTGAAAGCTTGTACCAAACGTTTAACCAATTAATGAGTAAATTGGAGATAAATGATGCTAGGATGCTTCCTCAAGTGCATGCCACAACATGTGCTCTAAAAAGCTGGAGCACTAGACGTTCGACAGATGGAATTGAAGAATGTAGAAAAGCAATGGGTGGACATGGGTTTTCTATGTTTAGTGGTGTAGCAGATCTATTTGCGACCTTTATTCCTTCAAACACATACGAAGGCGATAATTTTGTCTTGGCACAGCAAACAGCTCGCTTTATTTTGAAGCAGTTGAGTCACGTATTACAAGGCAAAGCACCTTCTCCAACTGTAGAGTATCTCACTATGTCTCCTGACAAACGTTTTCAATTTGAATCGTATGATCAGATTCTTAATCCTGAAGTACAAATTCAACTTTTTGGTAAACGCGCATTATCATTGGCAATTAGCTTGAACCAGCAACTTTCAAAAAGGGAGTGGTCCGATCTTAACATGGAATGCTGGTCACTCAACTTTGCTCATGCAGAATACATTATTATGAAGGAACTTCACACAAGAATAGAAGGAATGAAATCCTCTGGATCAAGGGCTCTCATCCCAATGCTAAAATGCATATCTGATTTTGTAAGTGTTATTGAATAACTTAAACGACTATTACTCACAAAGAACATAAAGTTTTGTCTTTCAACAATAGTTGGATCTTCTATCAGTACCTTCTTGTCCACCTCAACCATAAGACCCGAGGATTTAGATGGGATAAACGAGCAATACAGAGATATATTATCAAAAGTAGCAGAAAGTGCTATTCCATTAACAGATAGTTTTGGTTTTACAGACCGTGAGCTAAATTCAGCACTTGGTAGAAAGGATGGTAATGTTTATGAGGCATTATGGGAAAGAGTCCAGAGAAATCCTATCAACAAAGGTGGGGTAAATGCAGTTTTAAGAGTAAGTTCATTTCATTTATACCATTATTTTCTTTGCCTAATATAACAAATAAATCATTGTTTTATTAGGATGCAGTTTTGGAAATACTTCATCGAGGAGATAATATAAAGTATATCATAAACTCAAAACTTTAATTTTTGGTATTAAAAGTGCTATCTATTTTTTTTTAAAAAAAATGATGAAATGTGCTCACTGGGAGATTCCACCATTTTGATAATTTGAAGTTTACTTTTTTTATAAAACAAAATAAGACTCAAATTCATCACAATATTGCTTTTTTTTAAACAAGTTATGAGGGATGTAATATAATTTGGATGTTTTAAAATATGGGTACTATTTTGCTTAAAACAAGCCCATTCTTTAAATGACTTTAAATGCAAAACCAAGTTTAAGATGTATATACTTGTTTTCACTACACATAGTAATGATATAATAAAGTGAGATATCCCTAATTTCGCGCTTAATTGAGCTTCGTATGAACAAAATACTGGATTATTTATTGATAGAAAAAAAAAGGTAAGTATGTGTAGCAAGATGGCATAATAAGAAGAATCCTGGTTTGATTGTTTTACTCATGTATCAGAAGAAAGAGCACCTGACTCATCATTTCTGCAAGATAAACAAAGATAAAGGGAATATTGATTTCCATCTCTCTCTCTCTCTCTGTCTCTTCCTTTTTCTCTTACTTCAGTATTATCAGCAAAAACTTGCTTCTTTAATCACAGCTGAAATGGGATCAGTTACCTCAACCTATGATAAGGTACTGATAGTATATACTGATGATTATACTTACTTGTATTCTTTTTATTTTCTACAGAAATCCATTGCTTTTTCATCAATTCAAAAGAAACAGCTTCCTGAAATGGTCAATGCTCTTTAAATTCACACTCGACAACAAACTATGATAGGAACTACTAATTGCAAATCATTGGTGTTGCCCAAAATATACAAACCATCGTTAGCTGGTGTTGTCTATAATTGTTATTTTATAGTTTGCTTATAATAAAGAAAATAATATATTGAAATGCAAATATTGGATCACGATAACTGTTAAAAGAAATGTATATCTACCAGCTCCAAATTTACCGGAATTTGTTTATAAACTTGCCAAAGAGCAAGTCAATCCGTATTTAACTAGACGAGATGGTTTTTAATTTGATTCAAATGAGTTTTAAGGTTTTGATCGTGTTGATTAACATTAAACTGTCATACAATGCAGCACTATCGAGTATTTTATTACTTTATGCACTTACAATCAACAGGAATCAACATTTTTTTTTAAAAAAAAGGGGGTCGGAAATGAAAATCGTAAATAATCAAAAAAGACATAGGATGGATAAATACAAATGTGCGGCTTTATTCATAAAAAACACCAAAATAAATACCCAATTATCGAAGGCATCAAGTGTAGCATTGATATTGATACATCCAGGTATCCATTCTATGGCTCATTGGCAATATAAAAATGTCGTGCGCGTAGTGAATGCGGAGATTGGTAATAGTAAAATTTAGATATAATAACATAAGCCGGTATAGTATAGTGGCAGTACGCCTCGTTGTGGCCGAGCAGACGCTGGTTCGATTCCAGCTACCGGCATAAGTTCTTCGTCCAATTCAATTGGATGATTTCCACTCTTTTTTTGTTTTTCTTCTATACATGTTGGATCTGTAATTTCATCGAAGGGATGCCTTTTTTTTTTTTGCAAGGTGCAGTAATAGCAAAGTAAAAAAGTGCGACATAAAGTCATGAACAATGACCTAGTTTATGATGAGAATTTAGTATACCTTCAACAAAAGATCCATTTTAAAATAGAAATGTAATTTTTAGGATGCCTCGGAAATCAATGGAGATCATATTAATAAAATTACTGATATATGCTGAACATTCATAGTGTAGTTTATATATATGTAGCATTCTACTTTTGTGTTTCCTTATTCATTTTTTAGTCGTGCCTTGCACAGGATTATTTCCCTGTTCTTGAAAGCATAGTTTATCTTTTAAACTGCTATTATTATCGTACAAACCGCTGATATGCTATAAAAACAGATGCTTCATTGTTTTGATAAATATCATCATACCATTTGATCTCTATCGAACCCAAAATTATCATTAATAAGCTTAGTCTTTTCAAAAGAATTAAACTTCTATCTTTGTAGGCTTTATCGGATACTAGGTATTGCAAATATGTTTTTAAATTTAGACTCTTTCATGTTATTAACAAAGCTTGTACGTTTTGTTAATGATCAAAGTCATCAAATGACATTTGATTTATTTTTTTTTGTATTTAAACTCAATGGGAGGTGCTTTATCTATGGTTTTATACTAGATTCCATTCGATTCTGTAAAAACTTTGGAAAACTGATCACTAATTCGAAATAAAGATAGAAAAATAACGCATTGTGAGATCTCGTGTTAAAATCAATGTTGCGGCGGAAAAGAAATACAAACTATTTATTTTATGTGTGTGTGTGTGTGTCGTTTTTTTTTTTTTTTTTTTTTTTTTTTTGGT
>VCJI01001350.1:31563-47588 GCA_024139395.1 Backusella morwellensis
GAATCCACGATCCAATACCCCACCTCAACAACAACAACAAAAACCACCTAAAGTAGCCATTTCTTTCTCAGCAAATACAGCTACACATGTACAACCAAAATCAAATCTATGGGGTGATTCTGGAAGACCAAAACGTGTTTCAATGACAGGAAGTGCTCCCATGACTAGACCTACCGAGAAACCTACCAAACCCGTCAATTCATCAAGGGAACCAAGCGAGGAGTTTTGTAAATGGTGTAAAGTGACTTTACGTGGGTTAAATGATGGTGTGAATGGTAAGAATAAAAGGACGGAAATAGTAAAGCGCTTTATATAACTCATATTTATGTAGTGGATGAAATATTACAGATGTTGCTAAGTTTTCCCATTGATGATAAAAGCTCAACAGAAATCATCCAAGACATTATTTATGCCAATTCAGCTTCAATGGATGGTCGTCGATTTGCTAGTGATTTTATGAAACGTAGAAAGGCAGATATGAATGGTGAACTGGGTGCATTGTTACCAAAGGCGCTTTTGACCGAAGATGATAATTCATTTAAAGTGGTTACGAAGAAAGGTAGAAAGAAATTCCATCACTAAAAAGGGATGCTTTATATAATAAACTGGAGTGTGTTGGCTTTTTTTATTTTAAAGAAATGTGCGTGTTTTTTATTATTAAAATCAAATATTTATTATTAAAAAAGAGAAATATTTTTTTTCTTTACTTTGCTACTTTATTCATACTTTACACCTTTCGCTTCTTTTGCTGCTTTTTCATTTGACGTGCTCTTTCCTTTTCCTCATATTTACGCTGCTCTGCAGGACTCAATTTCTTGACACGTTCTTCTTCGGCACGCTTAGCATCAGCCTTCTTCTTTTGTAATTCCTCGGCACGTTCAGCAGCAACTCTCTTGGAATATTCCTTGGTAAGCTCCTCACGGTTCTTGCGTACCTTACTCTTGACCTATATCGAATGGCTTAGTTTTTATGCCTTTTATATTAAAAAAGAGACTTACATCAGCGTTGAGTTTAAGTTGAGCAATGATATCAGGTAATTCACAAGCAAGTTCAACAAAACGATCATATTGGTTATTGTTGGGAAGCAAGAAGGAAAGAGAAACGGTGATGGCGCCATCTGATTCATACATTTCAGGCTCAACTGCAGGTAAACTAGAGATAACCAAGGACTCTAAACGATCAGCGTTTTGGGAGATGATTTCACCAATTTTGGTGGTTAAAATGGCATCAGCCAATTTTTGGGCTTCGGCGTAAATAGTAAAGTTTTCGGGAACAGCCTTGCTAGAGGCGATCTTTCCAGTACGTTTCTAATGTATGAAATGCCCATGTCAGTATTTGCATATATAAACATCTTTTTCTATAATTACCAAATCAAAGCGCTTCTTGTATAAATCATCAGCCAAATCCTTCTTTACAACACCAAATACAAACTGCTCGTTAATTTCTTTATCCAAAGTAAGAGTCAAAACCTATAAAAAGCAATATGGTCATTATTATGGTTGAATGCCATTTTCATATTGTACACTTACAACTCTATCGGCAGCGGGTGGGGTAACTGAAGTGAATGTAGAGAGGATCTTGGTTGTAAATAATGTCAAGACATCATTTCTGGGCTTGAGCTATTGCGTTTCTTTTAGCTTTCATTCCTTCAATGCAGTTTCCTTTTCCAGCTTACCTTGAACCACCAGTGACCAAATTGAACATTGCGTCTACCAGAAGTGTACAAAAGATAATCGGCAGGACCGTCCATCATCAACACAGACTTTTCATTTGTTGTTTTATCGCCAACCAAAGCAAATTGCGATTGGAGATAATCAATTTGACCTTCCAACCTATCATCATTGTTATTATCAAAGCGTCTTGATAATGAATGCAATCCATCTCTCTTACCAGTTCTTTGCCTTTGACAAGTTTTTAGTCTTTCCTTGATACCAAACCAAAGTATAAACCAAGAAACCAGTCAGTAGGATAATTTCCATTTGAAAATCCTGGATAGTAAAAGCTAATATACATACAACAATGGATTAGTTTATTTTTATCAATGGTTATTACTTGATATAACTTACGTCTAACCATCATATCATCAGCAGAGACTATTTGTGTATAAAAAAAAGATGATGAGAAACGACATTGATTAAAACACGCCAAGGATATTATTTACAAACAACAGGCTGCTTTTCAGTAACCTCTTCTTCTGCTGCAAGGACGCTTGAAGCAAATGCTATAACTGCCATTGATTTCAACCAAGTCATCATCTTTACTGTTAAACTCTACAAGATGATGTTTCTATTGAAGGAAAAATGACACGAAAAAAAAAATGTCGAGGGAAAAAAATAAGCCCAAATTTTGAATTCAGTCAGCCAATAAGCGTAGATTGGACGAACAATGGGAATTGTTTTTTTCTTTGTAAATGTAGTTTTATTTTTTGAGAATGCATGAAATTTAACGTAATGAACTGTACGTGGTCTGTGTCGTTGAAAACATATTTTCTTTACATGGGCACATGTAAGTTTCAATAAAAGTGAGTCATCATCTTTTGATACAGAGTTATTTTCATGATATATATAGAACACTGTGTCCGAGTCATTCGTGTTGATTCGTTTTAAAGCAAGTTGGGGAACATGTTGCAAAGTTTTCTTCTATCGGAAGTAGATTTTGGATCCGCGTTCATCGTTAGTTTCTCTACTTGGGTTGCTCGATATGGTAAACGTTCCAGCATGTCTTTGAATTGGGAAAATTGAGAGCAGGTTATGTCGACACTATAAAGTAGACTATATCGGTTTATCATAGAATGTCGTACCAGCCGCGGCAAACAAGTATACATCGTAGCCTATCTTCCAAGTCAAGTTTAATAAAGATAGTATGCTGAATTTCTAAAGGCAGGCGATTCATTTGATAATAATAGAAGAGTTGACAAAGAACCCAGTTATCACTGACTCAAAATATTATATATAAAAACAAATTATTTTTACACTCCTACCTCTTGCTTTGCTTTTTATTTGGCTGACACGAGCTCACTGTGAGAAATTCACTCTCTTCGATGGCACCTTCTTACTTTTATAATTTTTAGTTCCTGATCACTTACGCGTGATTATCTCCTTCTCTTCACTTTTCATATCCTTGTATTCCTATCGCTCTATTTGTATTCATATTAAGATCGCATTTATATGTCATTGGGCCGGGTAAGATGCTAATAGAAACACGAAAGACACACTTTCAAGATGCCTTTATTCTTAGAAATCCTTACACCTGGTTATTTATTGATTGCTGTCATTAAATAAGTGTGTTGATAATAAAGAATAGCTCATTATTTGGTTATCTGATATCGATAATCGCGCTCCACTTATCTTGAGGCACGTGCTTATTTTAGATGTTTGCTTCACCATTGTAAAGTCAATATTGTTTAAATATCTCGTTTAATATAATTATCATGAATTACACTGCTTACCGCTTATTAAGGAACAAGGTTGTTCTCTGTTTAGTAGTTGAAAGCATTTTTATTAGTTAAAAAAATGAAGACAATCGCCATCTTATATATACTTCAAATCATATCCACGTAAATTATATATATTGCCATTAACACAAGGTCTTTTGTTATTTTCTTTAGAGAATAGAATGTCACCATGCGTTTATCGTATAGTCATGACTAAATTTTATTTTTTGTTTTTCCTCCACCCTTTTCATATTGGTGATATTTTTTTATCCAAAGACCGCTGGGAAATTAACCACAGGGTCTTTCCCGACAGTCGCAGTTTTACATCACCTTGCTCCAATGAACATCATCATCAAGTAAGCGCTAAGATAAATTCGTGTTCTTCCGGATCTGATTTGATTTGACCTTTAAAAATAAAATGAGTGTTTTTGTCATTTCTTATATAGAAGGAAATAAAACCTTTAGTAATGAACAAGTATTTATTTACATAAACCGTCTCTTTATCTATCAATAAGTGTTTCTTTTAATTCAATTCTAATTACTCAGGAGAATTACTGTACTCCTTAAGGGCTTTGTTACACACAATAAAACTTAAAATGTTATCTAATATCTTTCCAAATTAGGCAGAATTGAATACGTTTTTGAAGAAAGTAAAAAATGAGTTTTGTTTTTTAGTTCATGAAACTGTGTATAAAAAATGACTTCTAAGATATAAAATTAAAGTACAAAAAAGGAGAAAGAGAGCATAGTAATAAGAAGGAATGGTGGAATAATGAATAAATAAAAACTAAAATATTTAAGCAAACTTGACATCGACATTAGCTTCTCTGGCCAACTTAACAATGTTTGAGAACTTGACAGCCTTTTGAGCAGCAGTATCTAATTCATCTTCAGCAAAGATACGGAGACCAGATTCCTTGATCTATTTTCGAGAAAAAAATAAAAGAAATTAATCATCTCGAACAAAAAGGTATTCCTTTACTCTATTCTTAATAAAAACACTTACCAATTTCTTTGCCTCATCAACCTTGGTACCACGGAGTCTGACAATCAAAGGAATCTTGAGGTCCAAGTCCTGGGCAGCGGCAATGATACCTTCAGCAATAACATCACAACGCATGATACCACCGAAGATGTTAACAAATGCAGATGAGACAGTGGGGTCAGATGTGATGATTTCGAAAGCAGCCTTGACAGCTTCAGGGGTAGCGGAACCACCAACATCCAAGAAGTTGGCGGGCTTACCACCGTGGAGTTGGATGATATCCATGGTAGCCATGGCAAGACCAGCACCGTTAACTAAAAAGATAGAAAAAGGAAAAAGTTAACACACACACACACACACACACACAAGTTATACAAAGAAACTTAATAATTACCTAAACAGCCAATGTTACCGTCCAAACCAATGTAGTTCAAGTTGTACTTGGCAGCAGCGATTTCACGAGAATCTTCTTGGGTGAAATCTCTAAGGGCAAAGACATCCTTTTGCTTAAAGTCGGCATTGTCATCAAAGTTCAACTTGGCATCCATACAGAGGACCTGGTTATCGCTGGATTCAGACAAGGGGTTAATTTCAACTTGGGTGGCATCCTTCTCGTTGAAGAGCTTGAAGAGGCCTTGGAAGGTCTCAGCAGCCTGGGGTTGACCCTTGGGGGTGAAGCCCAACTTCTTGGCCAAGTCCAAAGCCATTTCCTGGGTGAAACCAACCTTGTTATCAACAGGGACGGTGATAATCGCCTCAGGGCTCTGGGCAGCAACGGTTTCAATATCAACACCACCTTGGGCAGAGGCAACAATGACAGGTCCAGCAGACTTGCGATCCAAAAGGATGGCAAAGTAGTATTCGTTGCGGGCGTACTTGCGTTCACAGACGTAGACGGCGTTACAGGGCTTACCTTCGGCACCGGTCTGCTTGGTGATCAAGTTGTGACCAAGCATCTTGGAGGCAAGGTCCTTGGCTTCCTCAGGACTACATAAAAGGTTATAATTAATACATCAGAAAAAAAAATTTTTTTTTTTCACTTGATGGTTCACCACCCCACAGAAAAACAATTTTTGTTTCACTTCCCCATTTGTTGTAAAAAAATATACTTACGTAGAGAATGTCTTGACACCACCCTTGTAACCATTGTCAAAGGTACCTTTACCACGACCACCAGCAAGAACTTGAGCCTTGATAACAAGATCGTCGGATCCTGTATTATATTTTGTATATATATAAAAAAAAAACCAATCAGTAAAACGGTAAAAAATGGGGAATTTTTTTTTTAATTTTGATTACCAAGGCTCTTTGCAATATCATAAGCTTCTTCAGGAGTCTTTGCGACTTCACCCTTGGGGGCGTTAATACCATATTCTCTCAAAAGCTTAACAGAAAGGTATTCATGGATGTTAAGGAAACGCTTTTGTTGTTGCTGAATAGGCTTGCGAGCAATCTAAACAGAAGGTCGTTAGATCCACCATGTATTGTGATAAATATATATTGTTTGATAAATATGGTTATGGATTTATTACCAAAGAAGCACGTTGTGCGAGAGAAGAGGCTGTACGTAAAGAGTTGAACATGGTATGAATATATTATGTAAAGATGGGGGAAAGAAAAAGGGGGGAAACGATGATTAAATAGAAAAAAGGGTGCTTTTTGTAATGGAGGACCTAATTTTCGGGGTTTGTTTCATCCACCAAAACAAAGCGGGTAAAAACGGAATAAAATTTTTGGCAAACTTTTTTAGTCACGTCACAGCACCGGATTAACCCGCTGCTCGTTTTCACACGCCTGGGGCAGAACACGTACCTTTTTTAACATTGTGCCTTAAGAACTATTTCTTGACAAAACGTTTACTGTTCTAATTTTTTTTGACAGCTATGATATACATTGCCTGATAAATTAATTATTTTCTTTTTTTCTATTTACCCATCTTTTAAAAATAAATATTTTTTCTTTTCTTTTCTTCCTTTTTTTTTTCTTGTTGTGAATAATCTCCACAAATCCGAAAACTCCGG
The DNA here is from genome assembly GCA_024139395.1 of Backusella morwellensis. Taxonomy (NCBI): domain Eukaryota; kingdom Fungi; phylum Mucoromycota; class Mucoromycetes; order Mucorales; family Backusellaceae; genus Backusella; species Backusella morwellensis. The sequence goes on from VCJI01001350.1 coordinate 38,003, forward strand.
TATCCCTCTCCTCCTTAATAAGCCCTAATAATCTTGGATAAGCAGATTTGCTCGGTTGAAAAGAAACTCTCTTTTTTTATTCAAGTCTTTATTCAATATATATCGTGAAAAACATATAGCTCGTATAAAAATAAGTAGATATATCACTTATAACGAAAACATTGAGAAAGAAAAATCATTGAATAGCTTGATCGATAGAATACAATTTATTTTTGCCATGACCCTTTTCTTTCTTGATGGGACAACACCAATTTTTTTTAAGTTAACAAACAAAACCTTGTTTCAGGGTACTTCAGTTACGATGTAGGCTGCTACATTTCCAATAGAAACTTTTTTTTGTTCTCCCCCACATTCGTTTTGGGGGATTATTTTTACAAGAAGTCCAGAAATTGCACGCTCAGTTCACCAACACACAAAAAAACTCAATGTCATTTTTTAAAAGTCAGGTGTAGTGAAATCGCTAAATATTCATATGATAATGTTCCCACCCATATGCTTGTTCCTGGATTTTCACCAAAAGTGATTTTATTGATGCACTCTATTTTTTCTTTTTCTATTTTCTTTCTTGAACTCGGATCGACATGTAGATATGTAAATATTTATATTAATAAACATGTCTAAATTAATGTTTGTTTATAAGTTATTACGTGTTTTCTAAAAATTAAAACTTATGAATCAGCAGATAAACCTTTATTACATGATACTAATGATTATATCAATCGAGGAAACGAGAAAGCTGACACTCTTTTAGTTATGTAGAGCTAGCAAGATTATAGATTTATTGATATAGATTTTATTTTATTTATTCACAATTCAAAACATTCTTGATCTTGTTTTGTTTTCGAAAGTTTTCTTACGCGAGCTAAACTTTAAATTGGGTTGATCATTCTGGAAAAAAATAAATAAACAAATAAAAAAAGATTCTTAATGAAAAAAGGGAAAAGTGAATGACTTGTATTGAACCTAAGAAATAAAGGAAAATGATAGATGTACAAATAGTCAAGCCATCCATGTTTAGACTAAAAATAAAGACACACTTGTATAACTCTTTATAGCACAGTATTTATAGTCACTCCTGTCGAGAGATATTCACATGGATTTCTCACTTTGAGCAGGCTCAAGCCGTGATCTCAAAGAAGTCAGGTATGTCAGTACAAATTTTGCTTAGGTTATGTAAGCACTTTTTTTTTCGCAAACAGAAATAGACGGTCGCTTATTTTAATATAGCTTTTCAGTGAGATAAAGAATATAAGCAAAAAAAAACACATAGGTATAAATTTGTATTTAAACAGAGAGAAAAAGAGAGAAAAAGCTAAGGTAGAATACAGGAAGCTGTTTATATCTATATCTATATCTATAAACTAAAAAAAGACCGTGCTTTTTATTTGGTCTTGCTTTTATATATCAAAGCTTTAATTAGCTGCAACATACATTCAAGACTATTATATAGATCTATCAAATAGAGATACTTTTATTGGCTGAAGGAGATGGTACTTTTCCCAGGAGCTTCAATAAATAGAAGCCACCATGTGACACTGGTAGTATACTCAATCAGCAAGTTTACTGTGGTGGCACAAAGGCGGATCTTGATGTTCTTTGTTTGAAATAATTGTATATATAAGCGGATTTTATAAAGTGTAACTCGTTCTGATGTTTTCAGATCCAACAATCATATAGGTTATATAGTTTTAGTATAGTTGTGGATCATAATGAGAGTATTTGTTTATATTATATATGCATACGTTATTTTAAGTTATAATGAAAAGTTACTCTTTTTAGAACTCCATGTTGATTTATGGAATAGTTTTATGCGACCTTGGCTTTTACCATTTCAATGGTATAGGTACTACAATAGGGTATTCTACCCCACACCGTTTTTAGTAATAATAACAAAAATATCCCCAGCAATTTGAGATCAGAGTGTACAAAGGAAAATAAAATCAAATGTACATAATATTTAGTATTTTCTTAGCTTTTCTTGTTTTTATTTGTTTCTTTTTCTCTCATTTCTCATATACCCCCCTCTTCTTTTACCTTTTTTACCTCTTTCTATGTGCTTTAAATGAATGAGCAGGACTCAAAATTTTGGCTAATTTGTGAAAACAACGTCTGTCATTGTGATTGGCGTTTCTCGATCAAGGGTTGTGATGAAGAATACTATGCAAAGATTTTGTATACAGTTACAGCAGTAATATCCGGTTTATTAGCGGCCATAGGTACGAGAAACATCGACAATAAATAAACTATTTTTTTATTATTATTACACTATTATTGTTATCACCTATACGCCAGACGAATATTAACATGTATCATTTTCTTGTTTTATTGCGGACCTATAGCTTTTTTTATTATATATTTTCGTCTAAATTATCGTAATCAAAGAATATTTGACGTGCGGAATGGATTTCCAAGGCCTAAACCTATTGAATGTATGGGTGTTTGGGGAATTGTTTTCAACTTTTGTAAGGAACCATACATGTATATTACTATTTTCCTGCAAATAGAAAACTAATGCAATTTTTTTTCTTTATTCTTTATTTTAATAGTGCAAATGATCCATGCTATTTTTATGGTAACAGATGCCATACCTAATCCTGTTTTCCGCTCATGTAAGTGCTACCAACAATCAAACTCGGCTGTTTAGTGATGTTTGTCATTAAAATTATTCTTAATTTGGTAGTCTTTTTTGAATTTCCTTTTCTATTTGGCTATTGTGCTATTGCTTCGTACTTATTCGGTGTTGCTTATACCTTGTCAGATGTAAGTGATTATTTGCATAAACATGATTACTATAGACTACTGTATTTTTTTTCCAGCCTGAATCTGACACCAAAATTTATTCTTCTCTTCTATTACACTAATAGACAAGCTATGGTATTTTTAAGAGCTGGGCTAGATCACAAAAACTAGTGAATGTTTTGTGCGTTTTGACCATCGTCTTGCCATTTATAACCAATATTACGCTTCCAATTATGTCCGGTTATCATGCTAGCATCGGAAATGTAGAGTATGCTAATAATCTCACCGCTGCAGAATTTTATGTCTGGACTTTCTATACCTGTTATCTTGGATCTCTGTTATTAGCTGCTGGTATCAAACTTTTACAATTACTCGACAAGCATTTACTTGTACAAACAAACCTCAGAAAAAACATCACAAAGTTCAAAACTGGTTCATTAAAAGTAAAGATCATTGTACTTGTTGGAACTTCAGTCTTGTGGATTTTCTCTTTTCTGGTCGTCATGTATAGTATTTGTCGACCTGCTATTCTCAAGACTACCAGTCTCAATATGGTTGTTCTTGCAATTTCTCAGTTTGCCGGTATTATTGCTACCTTTTTTGTGGAGGTCGCTGTTCTCATAAAGTAAGTCATTTGCTAAAAGATTTCGTATCATGCATCTTTGAATACTAAATATTTTTATTTATAGTCCAGAAATTGCTGCACAATTAAGTTACTTATCATTTGGATCTTCTTCTGAAGTCACCACTCACGATCACTCCAAGTCAGGAGGAAGTCGAAAATTAACATCAATCGAATTGGGAAATCCATTATCAAGCCATAGGACACGATCAAATAGCAGAGCAAGTAATTTTCTATTCTCACCTACAACAACCGAAATAAGCATCGATGATAAGACTACCGAATATTCCAATACACAAGACACGATATCTGCAACACTTTCTAAAGTCGAAGAAGAACAAATAACATACAATTCAACCATCAGTAAAGTGAGGGTGCCTTCTCAGAACGTCAAATAGTCATATACTTCATTTGCTTAGTCTTATTTATTTACTCCACCCTAATTATTTTTTTACACACACAATATATCCCTATTACTCTACTATTCTAACTAATAATTATTATTTGTATATTCACTTTTACAAGAAAACAAAAACAAAAAATAATCTCTACAACACAAGTGATATAATACTTTTCTGCTTTCAGTTTAAATTAATAAAGAAATAAGTTTGATAAAAAAGGACCCCTTCTCATTGTTCTACAAAGTATACCTAGTAGGAAATTTCCCGGGAAAATCATTCGACATATTTGATTTTCCCATTACAATTGTTTTAGCTTTATAAGTGTATATTTGTATGCTAGCGTGTGTATTGTTTATTTTATACATATGAATTCTCAAAATTTGGGAATTTTGACTTAAAATTCCCTGAATGAATCTGATTCCTCGTCATACTCCCATTTCTTTAGCTCGGTGCCATAAGGTTTAGGGCGAAGCTCATAGACTCTGTATAAATGATAAAATTCATTAAATGAATAAGCATTATGATATCCACCTCTTTATCAGCGTATACAGTAAAGGAAAATATATACTTACGTATGGATTGGGACCATCATATGGGGCATTTCTTCTCTTGTCCAATCCAACAAATAACCCAAGAGAATTCGCATAACCACTCTATGTGTAATTATAAGACATGACTGTGTCATTCGTTCAAGTTCTACTATCATGGGCTGAAGTCTATGAATTACATCTAAAATGTTCAAGAAAATGATTTTACATATATTAAAAATTGCTTCATTAAATTGTGAAACCGTGTACACTTACCAATATATGATTCACCACCCATACCAGGATATCTATAGTACAACTTATTAGCTTGTCTTGCCTGGAATTCGCTCGGATGGTCTTTTTGAATTTCTTCGTATGTCATACTTTCATACATCTAGTATATAATGGTTGATTTATTATTGTGCTTGTAGATGATTTACCAATTTTTTAATATGTATTATTAACACTTACACCAGAGTTGATTTCGTTTAAAAAGCGAATATGTTTAATGTCATAATCATCTGGATCAAATTTTTCTGCAGTTTGGATTGATCTTTGAAGCATACTTGTCCAAACGGTAAATTGTGAACTACAAAACTCTGCTGTTTTTGCCAAAGCAACACTCGAATTGTTTGATTGACCTTCTGCCTCGGTTGCCTTGGAAGCAAGCTCACAAGCGAACTTGATTCTTTGTGATTCTACAAAGCGAGCGAGTGCCTTTGAAAACTTCTTTCCTTTTTCGGATAATTCAGAGTCACCACCAATTCTACCAGTGATGTTATCCTCGCTTTCACCGTGTCTTGTAAGGAATATTTGACGTTCTAATAATTTAGAAACGGATATATTAATGCATCGATTCCCTAATAAATAAAGGGGGGTTTTTTTTAAACACATACCAACCAAATTAAAGTTCATCAGATAAAATATACATTGACCCGACAGATAACCCGAAATATTATAAGCAACCATCTTTTTACCAACATTGATTAATTTACAAAACTGAATATCATGCTCTTCTTCCCAGTCTCCCACGGGCTCGTATGCTTTTTCGTAATTTACAACGCGAGAGCGGAAATCTGCCAATGCCTCTGCTGGATCTTTGTTTTTATAATCTGGTCCTGATAGCTTCAGACGAAAGTTTCGTTCTAGCATCTAATAATAATAAAAGAGTTAAAATAACGATGGATGGATCGAAAAACATCAAACCTATATATTACATTTTGATCGGTGCAAATAGATTCAATTAACAGTACTCGTATCCCGGGCTCTCTCTCTAATCTATCAATTAATAGCTTTCTAAAGAAATATGTAAGCATAACTTCCAAAGTGAAACAACGCTGAGTTTAGAGCACATACCTTCTAGCTAGTGTAGAGTTGGTGGCATCATGAATAGCAACTCGACCTCCTTCTTTTAGCCAATCGATCAACGTTTCCAGCACACTTAAAGCAATTTCATCGCGTACACGTTTCATGTCTCTATTGTTAGGATCAAAGAAGTTTGCTGATTGGTCGTAAGGGCCCGATACTTCACACACGCGTCTCACATTGCCCACATTAAATACTTCCGTTTTGTATTGAAGCCAGTTAAGGTAGCGCTTTAATTTTTTTACAATGTAACTCTTTCCACGAGCAGGTAAACCAACTAATATTAACATACAAGTGGTGGTAAGTTAGTACCTATGTAAATGTATAAAGTCATTATTTTATTTTATTTTACCCATAATAACAACTAATTTGCTGTCCAGCTGACGTTCTCTTTTAAGTTCTAATTTAAGAAGGCGAAGGTATTAATAATAATATTATTAATGATGATAATAATGATACGTTACTTGGCGTTCTGATGGTATGAACAGCACCGGGAACATCCAGACCAAGAGAATAGCGTACTCGCATTCCCGCATGACCGCTATCGACGTCCGATAACCTTAGACGGTTTGAGAGCATTTTTTTAAAAGGCTTTTCTTCTAATGGCGACATTGTCTCAGGCTCATCCATAAATTCAGATTCCTTCTTCTCTTCTATTTTCTCTTCGCCCTCATCCTCGCTATCTGTCGCTAAAGCCCCATGCAAGACGGGAAGAAATTGCTTTTGCAATGCAGTTTGCTCAGGATGTACTTCTTTCTTTACCACAGGTAACGCCTTTTTGTATCTTTCCCTTTCCATTGCTTTAAAATAAAATTGAAGTAACGTAAAACAAACTATTCAAAGTAGAAAAGAAGGAAGAAGAGAGAGGAAAAGAAAAATGAAGCCTATTTTTTTTTCTGTCTTGCATGTTGAACTGACACGATACAGCAGCATGATTTTTTTTTTTCAATTGGTGGCACTTCCCAAGTGAGCCAATCATATTGCCATTCTAATTAAAAAAGAAACATATGCATTTCCTGGACATCTTTTTTTCTCCAAGAGGTTTTTTAATTTGATAAGATGGTTTACTTGTCCTTTTATCGATCTGAGTTCTGTCCAAAATGTGTATGCATGATAGTGCATATACTCGTGCAACTCTCTTGTCAGTGAAATAAAGTAAAATTATCTAAAAAAGCGATCAATTAAACTCAAAAAACAAATGTATTTTTTGGGGCTAGTTTCCATTAAAGGAGATTAGGTTTGTCATTTTCTATAATAAATGATTTTGGATGTTAGAAGATGGATCAGAGACACGGTATTTGCTTTCATTTGAAATGTTTTATGACATTAGTATCCGTTTTAGGTTCATGCAATAATAATCCGATTCATAACAGCGTAAATATCCTATATAGAGAGTCATGTTCTTGGATATCACTGTGCCTCATAGTATAAGGTAAAAGGTTACCATTGTATATACAATATGATACAGTAAATATATAAGTACACTCTTTAGTCATACAGAATGCTTGATGAAAAATATACTGGCATGGATCGATTTTATGATTACAATATATTTAACCGAGCTAATTTTTATTTACCTGTGAATAAATGTATAAGTCGTTATAGAGTTCGCAAGTGGGATCAACAAAATTTATCCAAATATCATAGTATTTTTTCTTTCGGCCGTTCTTTGAAACAACTGGTATTGTTGTGAAATGAACAATTTCAATTGTATCTGGATGAATAACTGTATTGTTTAAGATCCATTTATAAGACCTAGGAAAGCTTGTAATTTATTTTTCAATATTTGAGAAACAGATGCCATGGATTTTCATGAGCAAACATAGGCACATAAACAAAAGCTCCACTACTGAAATAATTAATGCCAAAAAATATTGTCTCTGTCGATTTCATCTGACTTTTGACAAAAGTAGAAAAATACAGACGGTCTAGGCATTTCAATTCATTATTAGTAAAAGTAGATCTATTAAAATCATCTGATATTGAGCACCAGTACTATGGTAACGTAATATATATATATATATTCGACAAGAGAAGACAGCGATTGGAGATAAAGTAAGCAAGTCAAAGTGATTTCCTGATAATATACACTTTTTTGTTATAGACTATACCAATAGATATCTTATTCTTGATTTTTATACAATCTCAATGTCGTGGATCATATAGTCTAAAAATTGGATCATATGTAAACGGTATTCTCTGTCGGAATATGTACAAATTTAGTAAAAATCATTGAATATTAGAAGAATTCTATCTATTAATAATGACAAATATTAAGTAATAGGAAGGAGATATGGCGATAACTGTACTACTATTTCATTACAGCGTTTACTAGATCAAGTAATGCAATGAACTGATAGTACTGTTTCACTATAAATATGAACCTTTTTTATTATTTACTTAACTGGAGGAAGCCCCAATTGCTATTAAGATGGGCCACATATGAAGCCAGGATCAATAAGTTTTTTTTTTCTTTGACTTTTTTAAGGCATCAAGTCCTGGAAGAGAATCGCATCTAGAATTCGTCTTATTCGAGCTTGTTTTGTCTTTCATGTTTCCTCTCGCTGAATTTCAGCGGTAGCTGGTAATTTATTCGCCAGGTAAAGCAGACCCCAATTGTCTTATTTGAATTTAAGAGTGCGTTTTTACTCCTTTTTGTTTTTTTTTCTACTTTTCTATTTCTTTTTTAAAAATCAAGTCACTGGATCGGATTACCTAATGACGTTTTGACTCTCTAAACAACATAGGAACCAGTCAAATGTAACAATGGGACTGATATAAAGATAAAGGAACCGGAATCAACTTTTATGTTTATTGAACTCAAGTTACCAGATTAAAACAGATTTTTTATCAACATGCATGTAAAAAAAATTGTACAACATTGCTGTCAAGAGGATGAATACAAAAGGGAGTGATGACACAATAGCTGTCTTCTTATCGATAGCCTAGGCTCAAAAGGCAAATCATTGTTTCTTTTTTGATATCATTTCATAATATGTTTTTTAATTGAACAAATTGTTATTAACGATCATAGGGGTGGTATTGTTTGACTAAAATTAAATGTTTTAGAAACATGGTAGCTGTTATAATTGGTTGGGTTTTTTAGTTTGAAAATCCCTTCCATCGGTCCTGGCCTCTATGATGGATCGGATTCTTTTTTAATCATAAATAAAAGAGGCAAATGTTTTTTTTTTTGAGTGAATTGCATGTGATGATTTTAAGATAGGATATCTTGATGACACATCACTAAAAGAAACAAAAAGACAAAATACCATTGATGATGTGATCAATCAATATTTTAGTGTAGAACTGGATTTGTTTATCATTGGTGGTACTTTATTCTTTACTTCAACAACTCAACCCTGATGCCTTTTTTTACAAGAAAAAAAACAAACTTTACCTTATTTGAATGAAACATCCTTTTTTAAAAAAAAAATGACGTCGATATAACGACGTCCTTAATGTCTAAATAAGGACAATTAAGTTCCCGATACGTCGTGTTTTGCACTAAAATTTTTTAGCCATTTTTTTTGTGATGAATGTAATCCGAGGGTCTTTACATGTTTCTTTTATATACACATAAAGCTATACTTAGATTAATCTAACTCCATGTTTAGCAATATACCCCAGATATTATTCAAGTTTATAGTTCCATTCCATTTTAATTTGTTTGTATTTCTCGAGAGATCACTGTCTAATCATGATCTAGATGCGTTATTAATCATGAAAAGAAGGATCCAATCTGTGTTACAACGAAGATCTGTAATCTTAAGTTACACACCCACATTTTTAACTTTTCAAATAATCTGTAAATAAATTTTACTCTTTTTAAAAAATGCATGACGTTTAAGTCAACCAATAGCTTGTTCTTTTTTTAAAAGAGTCCCAATCATACAGAATTTGACGGACTTGTTGAAAAAAAAAAAAAAAAA